>QFET01007108.1:0-14203 GCA_003316355.1 Tuber calosporum | reverse complement strand
GGGTGGGGGGGCATCATGCCGTGAGAAAGACCTGGACATTCCAGGGGTGGACTGGACAGGCCTCATGGGTCTGGGAGTGGTTAGGTCAACGTCAGGATCTAAAGGACCTGGAGGAGGTGTGGAGGGGCTGGAGGCCGTCGTAGAGACAGGGGGAACATCTGGCACTGCGTCCATCTCGTGGTCATCTGGGGTGGGTTGCTTAGGAACCGGAGTAGTGGGGGGGGAGCTTGTCTATAAGGGCAGTCCCGATCATGGGCGGAGTGATCCCCGCCTCAGTTCTGGCAGCGGGAGGGGGAGGTCATGCAGCACCTGAGCACGGCTTTTGTGTTACCCTTCTTGTGGCATGAGGGATTGGAGCATCTATAGTCAGCTCTGGTGTGGTGAAGAGAGCAGAAGGGGCAGACAACGTGGGGTGTTTTGCATCGTGGGGCCACATGACCGAAGGCCCAGCAGTTGTGGCATTGTCTGTAGGGAGAGGAAGAGAAGGCCCTTACAGACCGCCTGTTGGCTGAGAATAGTGGGACATGTGGTAGGAGGGAGGAGGCGGGCTGAGGAGTGGTAGTTATAACTAGCGAGATAGAGTGTTTCAGGCGGGAGGCTGGGTCACTATTGAGGAACCTAGCAGATCAGATAAGAACACCGGTGGAGTTGAGGATTGAAGCAGAGAGGCCAGAGAAGAGGACGTCATCATTCTTGGGGAGGCATGCGGAGGGAACCGACTGGATCGCAATCTGAACGGCTGCAGGAGCCGTGCAGAAGGGGAGCCAAGGGTAGTTGCCTACTGGGAAGGACTGGTTGAGGCGCATAGTGATGGCCTCGAAGTATGGGGCGTAAGAGAGGGCAGGAATTTGGCCCTCCAGGCCAGTTAGGTAGACTGAGTCCTGATCGTTTACCGAGGCGTTGAAACCACGGGGAAGGGTGGAGTCGACAGCGGCGAGTACTGGGGCTGCCAGGTCTGGAAGAAGGCCAGCGGTTGCAGCTGCATCAAGGTGGAGGGCAGGTGATGAGAGGGGGGCGAAGAAACGGCGAGCTGCAATGGTGACCGAGGGTGGAGGAGGTGGTGGTTGTGCTTGAGGGCAGGTGGAGCCAGAACTGGAGGAGGCCATGGTGGCTTGGTTGGCAGCAGCAGCCGCAACTTTGGCTGCAGAGGGAGGACTAGTTGGAGACTTTCTCCTATTCCTTCTGGCTACCACCATCTGGGCATAGGAGGGGGCAGAGGTGTCTCGGTCGCAGAATTGAACACCAGAGAAACCATGAATAACCAGGGGGGTGCCATTAGATGCAGGGGCAGGAGGTGGGGGAGGAAGGGCAGATGGGGGCGCCGGGCCCCTCTGGGTCATGCCAGGATGGGGAGGGATGGAAGGAGTTGTGGTGGTGGTGGCTGGGCGAGGTACAAGTGTGACACGGTGTGCCAGGTCACGAAACTCAGAATCGATTGAGGCCAGGTTGCGGGCTACAGGGTCCGCAGTTTGAGTGGGGTTGGGTATGCCAGCACTGAGAGGTGCAACTGCTAAGGAAAGGGAATCGAGCTGGGCGCCATGGGCCGAGATTGCATGTAGGGTGCCACACAGGGGGGGATCAAGGTGATGTCACTAGTGGAGAGGTCGTCAAGGACTGAGGGAGAGTTGGTGGGGACCTGAGCGGAGGAGAAGTTGATGAGACTTCCTTGGTTTCATCAAGGAAGGAGGAGAGGAACCTAAGATGGGGGGGGATAACCACTGTGGAGGCAGTGGCTAAGGGTGGTGCAGGGGCGGAGGCGAAGAGAGAGGGAGGAGGGGGAACGGCTTGCGCCATAAGCAGGCTTAGGGTACGCAAGGACCTAAGAAAGGAGAAGGTTTGGGTGGGATCATGGGAACCGAGTACAATTTTGACATGGTGGTGCAAAATGTAGGGGCAGGAAAATAGGGGAAGCGAAGCGTATCTATCTACCTGTGTCCATGACCCTGCTTATATAGGCACTCTACCCACAACCCTAACCCTGTTGCCTTTACTATGAGTCACCTCCTTACTATGACTTCCGTGTGAGTCATAATATAAACACATTGTATGACTCATTCCGTGAGTCATACTATAATTCCCTGAACTACCCAATCTCCCCAATAAGACATGTGCGCTAATCATCTCACATGTGTGAAACCCTGGACTCATACTTATAGTCTGGTGCGAAAGTCATAACATCATATGACCTCACTATCATAAGTCATAAAACCATAAACATAAATCAAACCAAATATAACAACCAAAAACGATCTCACTAATCCTGAGTCATGTGAAACATCCCATCTTGTTAAGTCACGATTTGTCACAATAGATCCTCTCTCCCCTCAGCTTGAGTACCATCAAGGTATTCCCCTATTTTCATCACTTGGTTCCCAAGTCTTCTTGCATCATGGTGGAACTTTCTTAAAATTTCTTCCGTTGTGCGTAACTGTTTCCCGATCATCTCCAATGTCAGGTCTACCACCTCAATCATTCAATTTATTATATACCATGGTGGCTTGTTGAGCTTGAGGGTCTGCTCTGGGACCTTTATCGTTCCTTGCGGTTCTTCCAATGGTATTTCCAAACCCAAAGTTTTCCTGTGTAGACATTCAATATCTGCCTATGTGTGTTGACTTTCTGCCTCTTCGTTTCAGTGTTCTTTGGACCACCGAAAGCTTACCCTGATTGCTTTCGTGTGTTGTGCCCCCTTATTGCTTAGTTCTTCACTATCCCTTAGTCTTGGTGTAGTATCCCGCCTGGATTTTCTCCTCCAGGTGGGCTCAATAGTTGGTCCGCTAACACTCCTGCCATGTCGTTTCTTCATGTGGTTGCTTAGGCCAGTAGTTGGCCCTTTCTTGTGTCCTCTGTTGACTTTGCAATTCTCCGCGTAGCATGTGGTCTAGCTCATCACATTGTCTTCAGCTCCTAATTGCAAATCCTCTACCGTCACATATCCTGGGTTAGTTAGAGTGATTTCGCAGATTTTGTCTCCCCAACCATAAGTTTCTATTATGTGTTTGACTTCTGCCCAACCTTGGTTATCTGTGTATCATTTATAGAATTATTGGATTGCATTTTTAGAGTTTTGGAAATTTTACACTAGGTATTAAACTTTATTGTGATCAGGAGAATATCTCTACCACTTGGCTTGATATTGAAGTCTTCCGTAATGTTGTCTGAGTCAACTATTTCGTCAAGGTC
Organism: Tuber calosporum; assembly: GCA_003316355.1. Taxonomy (NCBI): domain Eukaryota; kingdom Fungi; phylum Ascomycota; class Pezizomycetes; order Pezizales; family Tuberaceae; genus Tuber; species Tuber calosporum. Next base: position 11,020 of record QFET01007108.1, on the reverse strand, counting down.
GTATTCCGTTTCGCCTTCAATTTCCATTGCCTGTGGTCTTAACTTGATCTGTGATGGTAATCTTTGGTCTCTGCAAGGTTCAAGAAGTGAGAGGTGGATGATATTGTGTATTCCTATCGATGGGGCAAAGTCCAGTTTATATGCACTGCTTCCCACTCTTGCGAGGATTCTGAAAGGTCCCATTTTGTTTTCGTCCTGCTTTCTGCATAGTCTTGTGGTTCTCACATCCCTTGGAATTAACCATACAATTTCTGCTGATTTCAAATTCTGATCGGGTTTTCTGCATCGATCACAATTTTCTTCATGTAGAAGTTGTGCAGCAACTATTTCCTTGCCTATAGTTTCGTGCCACAAGTCCATCACGTCTGCCACTAACGTCCGATCCTGTATCAGATAACCGCCAGTGTCAGGCTTCTGATGATGTCATTGGTTTGCAAAAAAGGGTGTCGTGTTAATTGTTTCTTGTTGACCATTGTTATATGAAAACTCCGCAAACAGTAATAATTCAATCCAATTATCCTGTTGATAATTGATGTATGCCTATAGATATTGTTCCAATATAGCATTGGTCCTTTTACTTTATCCATCTGTTTAAGGTTGGTAGGCCGTGCTTAGCTTTCTTTCGATTCCCAGCCTCAGAGTCATTTTCTACATAAATCTGAAGGGAACACGGTGCCTTGATCAGAAATAAGGTCTTTCGGCAGACCAGGTAGTTGAAAGGTTTTTGGCGCATGTTTGCCTGAATTGTTTGGTTGTCATATCTTTCTGACACACTATAAAATAGCTCATCTTGGCCAGCCTATTGAGGACAACTAGGGTAGCAACGTAGCTGACTGACTATTGTAAATCTGTGATGTAGTCAATAGATATCGATTTCCAAGGCTTTCCAGGTGCTTCATTTGATTGAAGTTGACCATGCGGAGAATGTCAGGATGATTGTGTTTTATGACAAATGTCGCAGTTTTTGACATATTGAGGGATCATATTTCACCTTCCAGGCAAGTTATAACTCTTGATTATAAGTGACCTAGTTTTGGCAATTCCTCATGTCCAGCTTGCGGAATGTCGTCATTCTTTCTGATAGGTTTTATCGTTTTATCTTCTCCTTCGGGTACTCCGAGTTTGTATCTGATACCATAGGCATTCATCTTTCCTTTTACATAGCCGTAAGGCTGTATTCTTTATTTCCTTTGTTCTGTCTTCTAAAGCTTTCCACATATGTTGCATGTGTGGGTCCTTCCCACTCTGTTGTTTGAGTTTCCCTATTCCTCCTTCGTGGAAGCTTATGGTTTCAATATCCGGAATTTTCATTTCCTCAAAATATTTTTCTTGGGTAACAAGATCCTTCAATTTTGTTTGATCCTAGAATCATCTTCTTCTTGGGTGTCAGGACTACTTCTCATCATTGCGTCTGGTTTGCTGGGTTCTTTGCCTAACCGATATTCAATTCGTATGTTTTATTGACTTAACCTCCCCGTCTGGCAGATCTGTCATTCGTTAAGATCCTTGATTGTTGTGAATGGAACCAGGTTTTAATGGTCCGTCAGGATTGGAGTCGTATAGTGGCTTCCCAATACATATCTTCTCTATTCCTTAAGTACGTGTACTACGGCCTATAGTTCTTTATTGTGGATATAGTAATTGCATTGCACATTCGTAACTGTCTTTGACCACAAGGTTACTGGTCTCCATTTCTCATCCTTGCATTGTTATGATAGAAGGTACGAATGTACATATTTCTACTTATCAATTTCGCTCATAATTTGTTTTTCAGGGGTTAAAGGGTCAGAACTGGGGCAGCGGTTATCTTTTTCCTCATCATGTCAAAAGCATCACTCATTTCAGTTCCCCTTTTCCATTTGGTATTCTTCCTCGCAAGGTTGTATAAGGGTTTTGCCGATGTGAAGAATCCTTCAATGAATCTACAGTAAAAGTTGCAAAACTCTATGAACATCTAGATTTCCGTTTTGTTCCTTGGTATTGCCCATTTCCATATAGGGGCCATCTTCATGTGATCAATTCCTACTCCCTCCTAGTCGATAATAAACCCTAAGTATTCCACCTCGGCTTTATGGAATTTGCACATTGTAGGCTTGTTCCTCATTGCTGATTTTCCTTTGGCTCGAGACTCTTTCCTACGTCTTTATGGTGTTGTTGCATTGTTTCTGAAAACAACAAAAAGTAATCCAAATACGTTTTGAAGCATATGTCTTGGAATGGGTGTAACGTCTGCTTGATACATCTCGGGAATGTTGCAGGGGTGTTGTTCAAGCCAAATGGCATTAACAAATATTCTTAAGTACCATATTGTGTATCAAAGGTGGTCTTCCACTTCTCTCCCTTCTTGATCCGTACGTTATAGTATGAATCCTTAAAATCCAGCTTCGTAAATTTCTGGCTCTGTTCAGCCTGTCCAAGGTTGCCCCGATTAGTGGTAGGGGCTACCGATCTTTTTTAGTGACTTCATAATGTCCTCGGTAATCTATGTATAGTCGTAATTTTCCATCTTTCTTTTTGACGAAAAGAATGTGTGCTCCTGTTCACGCAAAGGAGTCTTGTATCCATCCTCTATCCAGATCCTGTTTCAAATAGCTTCTCAATTCTTCAAGTTCTGCCGCTCCTAGTAGATATACCTCTTTACATAGATCGTCTATACTTCTTCTAGCTTAATCCCCTGGTCGACTCCCTTTCTGTAAGGTGGTAACGTTGTAACGGGGGAACCCTATAGGAAGATGGATCCTAAGGTTGCGACCGCACCAAAAGACTCTACGCAATGTTCACAGAAGGTAAAGATAAAATAATTGAATCAAATGATAAAACTTATTATCGTTAAGCCAGAGCTTCACTCAATTCAAGTCATCTTGAGAGGATAGTTGTTTATCAGAGTAGAGTTCCGTTCGCGTGTACTTAAGTAGAATTATAAAGCCAACGACACCCATCCCTGCTCCGACCGTTAAGAGAGCTCCCTTCTCCACTCAGGGATCATCTGACACATGGCCCTTCCGGAATTAACTTCATGGCCTGTGGATCGCGCGGATAAGTTGAGTTCGTTCAATCTTAAAGGTTTTCTGCAATGCATTTTGATTATGCCTGCAGGAGAGAAAATCCTTTCCGATCGCCGTCTTGTCAATGGCCAACTGACAATCCGACTTTGGACCCAAACCTAGGTATGAGACTCAGTAGCCCTATGGCTTTTTCTATCTATGCAAGTACTGCAGTCAACTGTGTCTACTTGGCCTATCGGCAGCTTTTCTTGTGACTGCGTAGTTCCCCCAGTATGTGTCTTTACTGAGTTGGCTAAATAGGCGCTACCTATAGCCAACCGTTAAGGGATCACCTTAGCCGTGATAAGACTGAATGACTCTTAGAGTCCCGTAACGTCCCTCAGTAATGGTATAGCGCCTGGGCTATCGTTGTGCAAGTAGTAGGGTTCTCTCGGGACAAACTTCCGTTTATCCCCGACTCTTAGATAGCTATTCCGGGGGACCCCCATACCTCCCAGAGGGATTATAGGCACCTAGAGTACCCTCGAAGGGCCATCTGATGTCAATACTAACAACTTGCCCGGGTCGGCTGTGGCCCACCCCTATATATATCCTGCGGACAGCATCTGGTCGGAAGGACGGCTGTGAGGTATACGGGGTTACGCTGCCACCTTCGATTTCTCAGTTTTGTTAGGCTTTTGCCAACTGTCAGCCTTTCCCACCCGTCGCAAGGGGCGAACGTGGGAGCCGCAAGGGGGTGTTGGACGCCAAAATCACCCCAACCACCCTGGGGTACTTGTAGTAGGGTTTCGCGTTTCGCGTAACGTTAGGGGAGGGTAACTTGAGGTCCACGATTTCACCCGCGATCCCCAAGGTAGGGTAATTGGGCCCTATCATGGTGCAAATCGCTGCGGAAGTCTGTGTAACGCCCCTTTGCGTCACCAGAAGGTTCCGCGTAATTAACCTATTTGTTACACGCGATTCCAGGAGCTAGAAACACCTGGTTACACAATTGTAGCTCTCCCGGCGGCGTCTACTCTACTTAACATGTTTTCCATTGGCTTCCAGTTACACTGCCTAATTGGTTACCCTGCCTAACTGAGGAGATGGGTTACACTATCTAAAGGATTACCCTGCCAAACCATGCTTCCGGGTTACCCTACTCAATAAGGTTACCCTGCCTGACTGTAGCTATGGGTTACCCTGTCTAGCGTGGTTACCCTACCTAAGTGTGCACCAAGGTTACCCGGCCTTGCTGGGTTACCCTATCTAACTAGGTACCTAAGTACCCTTTCTTCATGAAAGGTACTTATAGTTGCTATGTCACTTTGCAGGTGTCTGGTACCGTTCCTGTCTACGTCCTCGTAGGACCACTGGCTGAGCTGAGGTTCGGTAAGCTATACCAACTGATCTAGGGGTCGTTACACTACTCCCCTCTTCCATAAGTCTGTCCTCAGACTTAGTTTTCTTGTGTGGGCTGATTTTTTCCCACTTATCCCCCTTTCAGGTACTTTTCATACACGGTGATCCCTTGGCTTAGCAGAATACCGGTCATGAAAACGCAGCAATGCCTCGCCTGCGGTTCCTTCCAACATCTCGAACATCTCCCATGAATTTTCTTCACTGCCATACCATTCCCACTACACCAAGTATTGTACAAACCGGTGTGGGAATTTTGCTTTCATACTTCCATACCACCGGCTATCTACTATGGCTCTTACTATATAGCTGGGCTCCGAATCAACGATGTCGGGTTCTGGTATGGCTTTAGTAGGTCTGCCTACCAGATCCTCACGGTAAGGTTCCAAAAGTCCCACATTGAAGACCGGATGGATTGTCCACCTTGCAGGCAGCTGTAGCTCCTAAGCCCGTATCCCTATTCTCCTCTTAACTACAAAAGGTCCAAATCTCTTGTAGTCTAGTTTCTCCATAGGTCGCTTTGTGCGAATGTTACGTCGGTCCAACATTACACGGTCTGCCTTCTTAGCTCTGCCTTAGACTTCATCCTCCAGGTTGACATACTCCAGTGATAGAAGATGATTCTGGTCATGCCATTTCCACTGTCGTTCCGGAGCCCTTTGTAGTAGCTCTCAAATGTCTTGCCATGTACCCTCCCAATCCTTGACTACAAGTTCACTGTTTGGGTGTATACTTTGATGTTCGGACACGGCCCCGGACCATTTAGTCTGTGGCACAAACCCGTAGTTCGCCTCGAAGGGTGACACCTTCGACGACTCGGATACTGACGTATTGTATCCGTGCTCAGCTAAGGGTAGCAGTGCAGCCCAATCGTCTCGCTGGTAGGAACAGTAACTTCTTAGATACTGTTCCAAGGTCTGATTAACCCTCTCAGTTTGCCCATCTGTTTCCGGATGGAAGGCTGTAGATACATTGAGTTTGACTTGTAGTAGATCCATGAGACTCATCCAAAACTTGGATGTGTAACGGGTATCGCGATCAGAAATGATCTTTTCTGGGAGCCCATGCAATCTCCAAATCTCCTTCAGAAATGTGAGAGTAAGTTCCTTTATGGGCACCTCAGTTGCTAAAGGGATAAAGTGAGCCATCTTGGAGAATCTATCCACTATGACCCAAATCTTTGTATATCCCTCTGAGTTTGGTAATGCCACAATGAAGTCCATGGAAATAGCATTCCATGGTCTCATCGGAACTCAATAGGCTCAAGCAAGCCAAACTTCTTATGCCGGATTGTTTTACTTCTTTGGCATATATCACAGCTCCGAACATATTCAGTGATGTTTTCCTCCATTCTCGCCCAGTAGAAGTTTGCCTTAACTCGTGCTAATGTCTTGTATGTTCCAAAGTGTCCAGCGATGCGTGAATCATGTTCTGCTTCCATGATTGTTCGCTTAAGCCTCTAGTCTTTCAGAACATACCACCGATTCTTGTAGGTGAGTAAGTCCTTTTCCACGTCGAAATGGGCATCCACAGTGTTACTTTTGTTAACCACTGCCTTCAGTACTACCAGGTACGCCTGATCTAGTTTCGCAGCTGCATGCAAGGCTGTCAGAAATCCAGACTGCAGGCGAAATCCTTGACTAGTAAGTAGCATCTGTGGGCGCAGGAGGTCTCGTTCCTGCAGTATGTGCCACTGCCCAGGCTGAAAAAATGTTTGTGGTAGAGGATCACTCCCCCCTTCCGGGCGGTAGTCACTACGCCGCGATAACGCATCTGCCTTCTCATTAAGCCGGCCTTCTCGGTATACCACCTTGAAGTTAAACGGCTGTAGGAATACCGCCCAGCGGTGTTGCCTCCGGTTTAGGACCTTGGTACTATTAAAGTACTCCAGATTCTTTTGGTCTGAATATACCACAATCCGGTCCTCCACCGAGCGCAATAGATGATCCCATACCTTGAATGCTGCGACGATCGCCATCATCTCTTTATAGTGAACATCGTAGTTCACCTCCGCAGGCAGGAACTTCCTACTGTGATAGGCAACTGGGTGCCATTTCTGGTCATCACATAATTGGGATAGCACAGCACCCAATGCGAAATTACTGGTGTCTGTCTCCAACTTAGTTGGACGAGAGCCATCAAAGTGTCTCAGAATGAGACCAGTGGTGAACAACTCTTTTAGATGTTCAAATGACCGCTCGCAAGCGGGCGACCAGTCCCACTTTACATCCTTCTTGGGCAGATCCGTCAGAGGTTTTGCCACTTTACTAAACCCGTTGATGAATTGACGATAGAAGTTCGCAAAGCCCAAGAAGCATTGAATGTCAGTTACGTTCTGAGGATTCTTCCAAGCCTTGATCTCCTCTACCTTACGAGACGTCATAGATATCCCATGCTCGATATCTTATATCCTAGGAATTCAACTTCCCTTTGGTTGTAGGTGGACTTCTTTATGCTATTGCAAAGACCTGCCTTACACACTCTCTCCATTACCTAACGTACTAACGAAACATGTTCTTCGATCGTCTCTGAGTGTATCAAGATGTCATCCATATAGGCGATGACTCCTGCATCAAGCATATCCCTGAATACGCTATTGATCATATTCGGGAAGGTAGATGGTGCATTGCAAAGCCCAAACGGCATTACCATATACTCGTACAGGCCATAACGACTCTTAACAGCGGTTTTCCATTCTTCACCTGGTGCCATCCGGATGAGCTAATGCCCATTTTTCAGGTCCAGCTTAGTGAACACTGTGGCTTTCCCGAGCCTATCTCGTAGCTCGTTCATCAAAGGCAAAGGATACTTCTTCTTGATAGTTATCTTATTAAGTCCTCGATAGTCGATACATAACCGAAGCGTTCCATCTGGCTTCCGCACAAAAAGGATAGTGGCTCCGGCGGACGACGTAGAACGCCGGATCTTCCCTTGTTCCTCCATTTCCCAGATGTAGTCATATAGTACATCTAATTCTCGCTTAGAGAGGGGGTATATGAGCCCAATGGCGGTTTGGCCTCCGGCTCGAGTTCAATCCTGTGATCAAACTCAGTATGCCGGGGAAGGGAAGTTATATTTTCTAGACTGAAAATATCTGCATAATCCCTATATTATGGTAGTAGGTTGACGCTAATGTCCTTGCCATCTTCTCCAGTATATATTGCCATACCCAAAGAGTACACCTGACTATTATCCACGGCTAGGAGTTCTTCACTGGTGATGAACTCCATTCTTCGCGTAGCGACAAGACAGTTTGTCTTACAGTATTCTGAACGCCACTTCAGAATACCAGTTTCCAACTCAATATCGGGATTGTGGTCCTTCAACCACGACATCGTAAGATAGCCGTCTACCTTGGTGTCCAGCATATTCGCAAGTTCGAACCTTATATCATTCATATGGTCGCCTATCTTCATTCTCACCGTCGTGGTGTAATGTTTCACGGACCCTGGAATCTGGTTGCCACTTGCATCAGAGATTGGTGTCGGATGTTTCCGACGGATACATGGTAATTGGGCTTTCTTAACCCATGTGCTACTTAGCATGGCACCCGTAGCGCCACTGTCCAACAGAAGTAAGGCTTCCTTACTATTTCTATGCTTCTTGAAATTCCAGTCCAAGCGGACTTTCACGTGTATTGACCTAATGTGGGGCGGTGGGCCAACTAGCCTCGGCCGCTTAGTGGGTCTTTCTTCGCTAACAGGTTTTGTTCGCTTAAGCGTCATAATGTATCTCTCGTATATAATAAAGTGTGGGTCTTTACTATCACGCCTGCGAGATTTCGGGTATTTAACCCTCCTCAGGTAAACTTGTAAACAAGTTCAATTGCCTAAACAAGTCCTGCCTGATTGATATACATAAGTGAAACAAAACCAATGAAACCAGACTATCTCTATTGGTCTTCCCCTAGGAATGCAGCCACCAAAGGAAATAAGAAATAAACCCTCGCAAAACCTTAATAAAAGAAAACCCATAATCCCACCCTTTCCTGACAGTGGCGGATCAGCCTTGTTCTTTGTAAGGGTGAGGGGATTCACCTAGTCCAATTTCCCTTTCCTTCTACCTTTTTCCTTCGCGCCTTAATGCAAAGAGTGGTAGTCAGCTTTCTGGTTTCTCAGACACTGCCTAAAGGGCTTACCTAATTACTTCCATAGGTATCAACCTCCAAAATCGGAGGGGAGCCGCGGACCTCGGTAACCCTTTTGACAACACGGGGTAGAGCCTCAATGCGACGGTGTTTAGATACCGTAGGTGCTAAATGCTCAGCCTCAGAAGCAGACCTCTTGAGTGAGGGTTTGATTGATTGCACTACGGGTTCGGGAGCAGTACACTGTTTCCAAAAGTTACTCTCGGTTGTACACCGCGAACATTGCTTTAAATGACGGCATTTGTCAATCAGAGTAGTCGGAATATTCCGATGTTTGATTTCATAGTCTGATTTCTTGACCCAGGAGGGGTTGGCCGTGCTCGCTTGAGGCCGGGGATTTCGGTTCCCAGGGCCTCATCCTTCTTTCATGGTCGCTTAGCGACCGCGGACCTGAGATCTCCTCGTTCGTGGGTGATTGGCTTTTCCTTAACAACCTTTCTGTTGAAGGATGCAACGTCTTCCAGCTGATGGCCAGTATTGCGAAGCAGGTTTAGGTAATCGATGTATGCTTGCGGGTGTGGAGTTTTCAGTCCCCAAGCATTTCGCAATTCAGCGGTCATGCCAATGCGGGCCTTGTCCTTCAATACTACCGTCTCATAATGCAACTCACTGGCTAAGCGAATGAGTTCATCAACAGATTGGTCCACCTTTCCTGACTTCATAGCCAAACCATTCCACTCACGAAGAGGACAATCCCGATCGGAGTCACCGCGGAAACTGGACTCCAGGCGTTTTCGGAAGCCTCCCCAAGTGCGCAACTCATTGCTTGGGGTGAAGGTCACTCCTGCCCATTGAGCGGCATCCTGGCTAATGTGCACAAGGATGTGTTGTACCATTTCTTTGCGGCCCCTTCAAGAAGCGCGATGATCGGCTGACTTTATCCATATCAGACAGCTTACAGTGTCGATAGTAGTCAAACCTAATCTCCGCATCCTGGATGAATCGCTGTATGTCAAGTGGGTCTCAATTGAAGCCCTTGATCCCCGACTTCTCATGCTTCTTCTGCCGAGTGTAGGATTTCTTGTTGGACTTTCCAAGAATGTCCGTCAAGGCTTGACACCACTCATCATACCGTCGCTTCTTATCCTCATTCTAGTGCGACTTGCGTCGGGCCAGAAATCGGCGGATATCGGGGAGGGAGGAGGAGGATTTGTCGCTACTGCTCGATGAGTCGGAATCACCCGGTTCTCCTGCGTCGCCGACGTTTCCACCACCTGTTGGTTTGCTACCACCATCTCCACCAGTGTTTCCACCGCGGAGTCCCATAGGTTCCTCATAACCGTTAAAGGAGTCCTCCGAGCTTTCGTGACTGGCTTCTCAGAGAGAAGCTTCCGGAGGGGAAAACAGTCTTATGGTAGGTGCTGGGGATGGAGGACCTTTAGCAGCAAGGACCTTATCCACTCCCATCTGAACTAACTGTTGGAAGGGGGACAAGCTCCAACATCCATATGGTCTTCCGAACCACAGTAACGACAATGGGTCTTTTTCAACTTCGGACCTTAGGGATTTTGCATTATCGGTTCACCGTTCCCTTTCGTACATGGCGGGCTATGGTGAAGTGCGATATTCCCATCAGGTCTTCCCTCGATCCTACAAGTAGGAGAACAATAAGCCGTAGCCGACTGCGCTTCTACCCCTGGAAACTCAGTCCTCTTGGCGCTGCCCGTGGGTTTGGCTTGAGCCGGAGGTGCTTGCGGGAGGACAGGCGGTGCCGGATTTTGTGGTGTGGCTGGCAAGGGAGTTGCCTCTGCCACCGCATATGGTCGCTCAGTTTCGAAAACTATAGTTGGCGTTGATGGCTCATCCGAAAGGGCTGCAACGGTAGTCGTAGTTTTAGGTTTTGCGGGTCTCTTGTCCTTTGTTACCCCTGCGAGGCGTGAAGATCTCCGCACCGTGCCTGAGGCAGAAGGGCTCGGAGATCGGCTGGCTAGGCGGGCTTCAACAGCAAGGGCAAAAGGTGATACCCGCGATGTGCCTGGAGTGAGGCCAAGTCCGAAAGCTTCCCTGGTATGTGGCGTTAAATGCTCATACGATGTGACATTTGCCATGGCTTCTGCAAAGTGCGGGGCAAAACTAAGCGGTCCTGTACGGATAAGGGAAAGCGGAGGAGCTTGCTCCATAATCACATCATTTTCGCAATCAATGCTGATTCCTTGACTCACAGCCCACTCGAGGGCCTTTAGGCGACCCTTCAGCACTTGCGCTGTCATGACCTGCTGGCGATAGGCATCTTGGACCTTCTCTACCCAGTCGGTGGCCATGTTGACAATTTTCTCTTGAAAATAGGTCTGCTTTGCCTCCACAAAGCATTCGAGTTGGGACTATGCTTCCACGAACCTACGGCCTACTTCATGTAGGATGTAATTCTTTAAGACTTCGTTGGTAAAACGTTCAAAAGTAACCCCTTCAGAGACCGCCTCAGGTACCATCACGGAGGGATTGTGGGTGATGGATTCCATGAGTGCCCTAG
>QFET01007103.1:0-15182 GCA_003316355.1 Tuber calosporum | reverse complement strand
TTGTCTTGGTAAATGGTACCAGGTTCTTATGGTCTGTGAGGACCAGGACCTGGTGTCTGCCTCCTTTTGCATATCTTCTCCATTCTTTCAATGCTTGGACAATGGCTAAGAGCTCCTTGTCGTGGATATCGTAGTTGCATTCTGCGGGCGTCATCGTTTTTGACAGGTATGCCACTGGCCTCCATTTTCCATCGCTCCCCTTCTGTGATAGAATGCCTGAGCATACATATTTTGAAGCGTCGGTCTCAATCATGATTTCCTTGGTTGGATCGTAGTGGACCAGTAGTGGGGCTGAAGTAAGTCGCCTGCGCAATTCATCGAATGCTTTTTGTTGGTTCTCGGTCCAGTTCCATTTTCAGTCCTTCTTCGTCAGTTGATAGAGTGGTTTAGCTATCCGACTAAACCCCTCTATGAATCGTCCTTAGAAGTTGCAGATTCCCATAAAGCACTGTATTCCTTTCTTGCTTTAGGGTGGTTTCCATTCCCATATTGCTTTTGTTTTGATAGGATCAACGCTGACTCCGTCCTTGTCGAAGATGAAGCCTAGTTATTCGGTTCGTTCCTTGTGAAATTCGCACTTCGATGGCTTCAGTGTCAGCCCTTCTTTTCTCAAGGCTTCCATAATCATCCGGACATGGGTTCGGTGTTGTTCCAGGTTTTCTGAATATATCAGAAATTATCTAAATAGACGATACAAAAGATATCTAGAAACCTACTGAGAATCCTATTGACCCATCGCTGAAACGCTGCAGGTGCATTTTTGAGTCCGAATGGCATGACCGTGTATTCGTATATGCCGTATTTGGTGGTAAAGGTAGTTTTCCATTCGTCTCCGTGTTTGATTCTGATGTTATGATATGCGTTTCGGATGTCTAGCTTAGTAAAGATCTTGGCTCCTCTCAGCCTATCGAGGGCTTCTCCTATCAGTGCTAGGGGATATCGGTCTCGTTTGGTGACTTCGTTGAGCCCACGGTAGTCCACGCATAGCCTTAGCTTGCCGTATTTTTTCTTAACAAACAGGATTGGTGATTCTCCGTTTGCATAAGAGTCTCAAATCCAGCCCCGGTTCTTGTTGACCATGATGTATTCTCTTAGTTCTTCCAGCTCTTTTTCGCCCAATGGGTATGGCTTTCTTGCTGGTACTGTTTCTCCTTTTTTGAGGTTGATATCCAAGTCAACCTTTGGTCGGTGGCGTGGTAGCCGAGTTTCTTCCTCTTCCTTGAACATGTCCAGGTACTGGTGGTATTGCCTTGGCACAATGTTTCTGGTTTTGTCTTTTTCTTGTCCTTTCTTGGCCTTGATAGCCAACTCGGTGCTGACATTGATCCTTTCGATCCTGGTAGGTTCGTTCGTCTTATAATCCCACTTGAGGATTCCTGTGACTTCGCCTCTTCTGTAGAACTTTCCGAATGAAGCAGCGGAGATCTTGTTGATCTCAATCTTTTGGCGTTTTGGGTGGTCCGTACTTCCAAACCCTGCTGCGCCTCTCCTAGTAGAAGCCACTTGCCCCACTTCTTCGCAGTGTCCTATGAAAATCTTTTCGCATATTAACTGTGCGATGCGGTCTCCCGGCTCGACTGTGTAACTGTCCTTTCCCAGGTTGACCAGGACCACCTTGACTTCACCTGTGTAGTCGGCGTCGATTACTCCTGCATTGACAGTAAGCTGATGTTTAACTGCCAATCCGCTGAGCGGAGCCACCCGCCCATAGGTGCCTTCTGGTAGTCCTATAGCTATCCCGGTATTGACAATTCCTTGTTCTTTTGCCGGTATCGTAATTTTCTCGTCTGCATACAGGTCATGTCCTGCGCTCTTGACTGACCCCTGGTTAGGGAGTGTGACCGTATTGCTCAATCTTTGGATTTTGATGTTCTGGACATCCTAGGCCTAGATCGTGGAGAACTGTATCTCCAAGTTCTCTTCCAGGGCTTCCGATTCAGGGACTAAGTCCACTGTTGGTGAGCTTTCGAGGCATACTCTGGTACACCCCTCGCTATCGAACATGATCTTATTGCTTTCCCAATCGATCTTGGGGTTGTGTCTTCTTAACCATTGCAGCCCTAGCACTGCCTCATGGTTGGGTAGATCGGCAATTTGGAAGGTTGCTACTTCCCTATGGCTGCCGATGTCCATAGGTACTTCCGCTATATGGGTAATTGGTCCCATAGCGCTCGGCTCCCCGTCCGCAAGGTAGATTTCCCGTATTTCTTTCGCTTTCTTTTCTCGTATGCCGTGTTTGTTGCTGAATTCCTTGTCAATAAGGTTTTCCATAGCGCCCGAGTCAATCATGCCGTTGATGATGACTGTCTTGTCCTTGCCATGTAAACCCATTTTGACCACGGCATGGTCTTTTTCTTGTTCCAATGTTTCCGTATTTGTAAGTGCCATGTAGATGTTGCAGATTCCGATGGTTTTGCTTTTGTTGTCCCGCAGCCCATCTCTTACTGGGGACTTTCTTCGTTTCCTGACTCTTCAGGTGTTTCTCTGATCTCCATTTCGTGTAGGTTGGTTCGTGGTTTCCAGCCATTATTGTTGGTCTTGCTGTTGAACTGCCTAGTATAGTCCTTCTCATCTCTTGCATTTCGGCAATTACTGAGTCTGTGCCCAGGTCTGGTGCATCCAAGGCATAGGTTGTTGTCCCTTCTTCTTGTGAACTCTGCTCGTGAGAGGTTTAGTTGTGGACGCCTTCTGGTAGCATCCAGGTCCATTGGGTCGCCTCGGGTTTCCTTAGTGTTGCCCGACTTCCAGCTTCCGTTATTGTTCCTGGGCGTTTCCTGTTGTTGGATAAAGGTACTGATGTTTCCTTGAAGGTGCTTGATCATGTTGATCCGGTTTTCTTTTTCGATTGCCCAGGCTGCAAGGGCATCGACATTTGCCGCTACCATGTGGTCCGCTGCCCATGCGTCCTGGAGCGTTTGGTTAATTCCTTTAAGGAATTGGCGTCTTAGTGTACCATCATCCTCATTCGCCTCTGTAGCTGTGAGGCGAAAGTCATTCCAGTATTCTGTGACTGGTTCCTTGCCTTGCCTCAGGCGGTCGAGTTTTGTCCTAGCTGCATTTTCTGCATCCACATTCCCAATCTGGTCTTTGAGGGCTGTAGTGAAATCTTCATATGTAGTCCATGTCTCCGGCTTGCGTCCTTCTGCAAATGGGATTATCCAGCTTGCTGCTGCATCCCTTAACAAGCTTTTGATGTAGGTGATGCGTTCCGTATGTCGTGTTTGTTGTGTCGCTTCAAAGTATAGTTGGCATTGCACTAAGAAGGTTCGTAGTTTGGTTCTTGTTCCAGAGAAGGTAGGAGGTTTCTCGACTTTGATCGGTTGTTGATTGTTTCTCGCTGGTTGTTTATCAGAGTCAGGATCTCTTGGAACTGTACAGTTGTAAATCCTGCTAGTTGAATTCCTGCTCCTCTACCGGCAGTTGCTGGTCCCGGTGCTGATATCCTTTCTGGTCTTGGGGTTTCTGGTTCCAGAGATCCTGTTGGTGAGGCCGGCTCAGGGGTCAACGGACTTGTGGTTCTTTGTGACTGGCTTCTGGATAGGTTTGTGCTAATTGCTTCTTCAAGTGCCGGGCCAAGTGTTGAGGTATCGATTTCGCCCTCAGTAAGGTTGATATCGTTGTCTGTAGAGACTGCCGTTTTGTAGTTGGGTGTTGCTTAGGTGACGCAATCAAATGTTACGATCCTATGCTGTAAGCTGGTTTTGAAACAGGTAACTGCTTCTCTTTGGGTCGGATGAATATGACCGGGCCGCGGTAATAGTCCGGTACGGGGCGTGGGACTAATCTCAGCGACCAGGGCAGGAGTACTATTGCAACCAGTAGTACTAGGCGGATTTCCCCTATTGCTCTTAGGCCATGCCTACGTTGTCTTGATAGCTGAACCCTATGGTTCCTATCGCACAACGCCAATAGGGGAATGGAATGTTAAGAGGTAAAGTAATTGTATAGGAAAGAACTTAGATGGTTGCATGAAGAGTCCTAACTACAAGTCGCCTAGAGGTCCTTATATAGGCACTCTTCCCTCAACCCTAACCCTGGTGACTCATACCTGTGAGTCACACGACCTCTATGACTCATAGTGAGTCATAGTATGAAATCCATCAGCTGACTCCTCTGAGTCAACTGCGCCGCGCACCAACCAATCATAACTCATATAATAAGTCATGTGCCCTAAAGTGGTCACATGCGCGAAACCCATGACGTATAGTGTGAGTCATGTGCGAAAATCATTACATCATATGACTCACAAATGTGAGTCATGCGCACGATCAACCAATCACAACATAACAATGATTGCACAAGTGTGCATCATGTGAAACCCCATGACTTCTAAAGATTCATAGTGCGAAATATAACAACCTTGTGACTCATAACTATGAGTCATGCGAAGTTCTGCCTTGCTTAGTCACCAATCGTGACACTGAGTAGTACTTAGTCCTATTTCATCACAATAGGTTGTTGTCCAGGATTTTGTTACTGCCTGTACCAATGTATCTGAGTCCATTGCTATATTCTTTATTTACTAATTAGTCTACTATGCTTCAAGTTGGAGATACAATATTAGGACAACTTAAGAATCTATACCGTCTTCTATAAACGAAAAATATTTGCTGATGGCTGGCATGGTTCCCTCTTCAGTACGCCAGCTGGCAATCTTCGGATGACATTCTTGCTCTAGGGTTGGGAGTTTGCCATATTGGATATATAGGACCTCCTGCTTTAATATACGATACATGATTGTGGTAGACCATGCTCTGGCATTGGCCACCTGGGGAGCCAGTTCCTTTCCAGTCTTATGTTGTGTGATTGGATCAGTAGGACATCGATTGATTTCTCTGGCTTGCCACTCCTTTTCTGGTTTGAGTTGAAGCTTAAGAAATGTGTAGACCTGTATATTCCACTCAAGTTAGAGGCCCATACCTCCAGTAGCAGGATGTCTCCCCTGCATCTGAATTTGACTCTTTAACCGCCTCATTCCACCTTCCCTGATTTCTATTCTGACCCCTATGTTATTACTATCAACATATGGCCAGCTTTGTTACACTGTTTCCTTATTTCTGAATCAATATTCAACCTAAAGGTGATTATAGTCTTGTCTTGTATACCAGGTGGAACTGCAAGTTCTACATCTAAGGTTCTCTGGCTGCTGGTTTGCAGATTAATCTGCCGCTTTTAGGCATGATAATGTCCAAATCGCTCACTACCACACAGATGTCTTTACTTTTCATAGCCTGCGTGTAGTCGAATTCTATTTCTATACTGACAAGTTCTCAAGCAAAAGGGATAAGACATGGAAACAGCTGATGGAGATTGTATTGGAGGAGAGGTAGGGATTAGTATTTGCTGTTGCAGCTTTCATTGGCAGTATTGGCAAACTCTATCTATACCCAAGATGGAAGCCAGTTCAGAACCAACAACTTTATGATCATGCTTTTCCCTAAAGCGGTGTACTCGCTGTCTCTTTGCATATCTTTGTCTGGATTTGAGGCTCTTTGTAGTATCCATCTCCTGTTCCATGATGTTGTCTATATCTAATGTTAGTTACACTTCAATTCATTATATTGTATGCAAGAATATAAGTTAAAATTCCTATATTGTCTGCAATATATATAGAATTCCACAAGTATTACAATCAACTAGGATATGAGAAGCATATTACTGTAATGGTCCTACTGTAAAGAGTAATTCCACAATATAACAAATAAGGTGGATGATGAAAAGGAAAGGTAGTATTGAAATAACAGTTACAAAATTGTCCAAGTTGGTAGATAGCACTGGAGGGAAGAGGTGGTTATAAAGAATACTGTTATGTGGTGTGTATATTACAGAATACAAACTCAGGGATCTAGCAAAGATCAATAGGTTCATAAACCTAAATATAAATTCTAGGATGGAAATTTTAGGATTGCCTAAGGGAGAATTTGAAGCATTACAGTAAACATTACACCCAAAATTGTCACACTTTTTGTTAGAAAGATGGTCCAGGGGCTAACCTTCTGGAACCATATAACAAATATAACAGGTAGTGAGAGACAAAATGGACCTGCAACAAGACTAGAAGTAGGTCAAGAAGTGGGAATACAGGTCTTAGCAGATGAATGGGGAGAGATTGGTAATTTTCCTAAATAGCATGGTCGTCCACTAGGTTCTAAGAACAAAAAATCTTGCAAAACAATCTAGTTTAAACTAATTAGCAAATTTGAAATCATAGCTGTAATCTAGTAAGACTATTCAGAATTTTGATGATTACAGAAAAATATTAATATTTTTAAAAGAGAGCAGTATTCCAGTAAAGACATAGTTAAAATAAAACTAGTCGTATCACAAAACCTTTTGTTGGGGTAACTATTGTTGTAATAGATTTTCCAGTACTTTTCAAAAAAGCCCAATAGTCAGGTTTTAACTTATACAGCCTCATATTAAATATTTCATTTTCAAGGTATCTAGCAGAGCAGGTGTCTTAGTGGATGGGATGTGGCCAATTTGTGCCTTAAAAGTTAATTTTTGTTTACCTAATACTCTTGGGCAAGTATTCTTACTTCAAGGTTTCAATATTTACAGAGCGGTTTGTACACTATAGTAGTTAGTAAACTACAGCCGTTTATATAGTTTACAAGTTTGAACAATCCAAAAAGATCTGCCATACGTCCCCATAAGCACTGGGTTCCGATCCTCTCACCCGATTCCCCTCTTCACAGTTTTCACGACACAATCACAACTTTGATTAACTCCACCACCTCACATTCTCTTTTCACCCAAAAGCGACCAACAAAGTCCTCCACAGCCTCTCTTACTCGCACGATATACAATAGGTATTATATATACTTAATTCAACTCACCTCCAATATTCTGCACTTATACCACTTTGGCAGTTTACAATTGCCTGCACAGTAACTTCCCATCTGCAGACTGCAAAGCCTATAGTCACACGGACTAAACCCCTTAACCCTACCTCTCGCATTCCTATTTTTTGTATATTCCATAACCAATTCTACCCCTCCCAGGTTGTAGTACCCATCCGCTTCCAATATTATTTGACTCCAAGTTAACCTACTCTTCCTGCCTGCCAATTCTGTCTGGCAACAATTAATCCCTGTCCCAATAACCCTCTCACCTTCTCTCAAAAACTCTGGCAATCTGTTTCTAAATCAACTCCCACTCCTGTGCTTTCTAATTTTCCTTTATATCTGCCTGTATTCTATAGAAAGCTAACTTAATCTTCTAGCCATCGACTTCAGTCCAGAGACAGTGAACCCCCCCCCCCTAACCTACACTACCAACTCCTGCATAAAATCAAGGACCCACATTTCTATATCAGCACACCTTCGTATTCTGTTATTATCTCTTTTTAATTCAGTTTTATTCTTTTGAATGCTAACTTAATCTTCTTGCCAGCCAATTCAGTCTCACAATACTGAACCCCTCCCCCATCCCCCACCCTCCAACTCCTGCACAAAAGCTAACTTTATGTTTTCACCCATGCTCTACTTTGTGTTCTTTCTAATTTCCCTTTAATATCCGCTTTTATTCTTTTAGATGCTAACTTAAGCCTCTAGACAGCCAATTCTACCCTGAGATACCAAACAACCATAACGCCTCCACCAACTCTGTAAGCCAAAGTCATTGAAAGTCCTACGATATATTTCTCAATCAGTTCTGCCTCACCTCCTTCTAATTTCCCTTTAAAATTTGAATTCATTCTTTCAATACTAATTTGATCCTCTAGCTACTCAATTCAGTCTATACACTATACCCTCCCGCTAAACCTCCTAGCTCCTTCAACAAAAGCCTAATATATATGTGCCAATCAGTTCTGCTTCGCATTATTTTAATTTGCATTTCATATATGATTTCATTCTTTGAATACAAATATAATCAACTAGCTGGCCAGTTCTATCTACAGACTGACAACACTGTCCCCCAACAAGCAAAACTCCCCACTGCCCTGTGCCCTCTGTCACAATTCCCAGATCGAAAGTCTCACTCCTTTGTCTGAGAATATAGAGCTATGAAAATAATATGTCTCTTCATTGGTGTAAGTATGTCAGCTGCTTCCCCAACCCCAGCACTTTTTGTCTAGCGTACCTGTCTTGGCAGAATGTCATCCAGGAATGGATGGAGTACAATAGGATCCTGAACTTACAGTACTGGACTGCTGGGAAATAGACTAGGCTCGTGGCATATGCGCTTACCATTAAGCCAATCACGACCAATGGGAGATCTTAACTGTTGGAGAGGAACACAGTGATGGACAAATGTTTAACCGAAGATTTTGACAACTTGCTTAAGGATATTGCGCAAAAACATTCAGACACAGGGACATCAAAGAGCCAGGCTCTTCCTCCTATCACCCCTGTTCCTTCACCTGTTCACACCAATAATGATCATAAGTTCCCTAAAAGTGTCTATAGTTAATAAACAATATATATGCTAATTTAAATCTTTCAGCTATGTCTGTCTGGCCCTCGCTCTTTCCACCTCTATATCAATATGGCTGCAGTTGTCCTGCCGGATGGGCTGCTTGCTTGCCGACAGGACAATGACCAGTGAAACTGCTGCTGTGTTAATATATTGGCTACAGGTAAGGGTACCGACCCTAGAGCAATTGCTGGAGCAAGCAACTGTTTATACCATGCGAAACCTGATATTGCCAGCAGATTGGGGGGGCCCAGTATGTTGCGCCTTTGCTCCTCAACCCTCTTGAGGAGCTATTGTCAACCCCAAGACAATTATAATTAAAGCAAGCTGGCACCTCAATCTCTGATAGGGAGTGAGCCCACCTAACAAACAATCCTACATCACATCAATTCCCATGACCATGGCGATAATGAAGTTAAAACTGCTGTCCATACTAGCAAGCTCATCGATCGACGAAATAACCGGGACCTCCCAGTGTCGCTAACAGGTAAGTTGAACAAGGAGGATGAGGAGGAGGACTAAGATGACGAAGGGGAGGAGGCAGGGAAGGGTGGGCTATAGTCGTGTATAGCCTTTTAGTAAGTGGTTTGAAGTCTGGAGTCGGGTAGTGCAGGTGGTATGGGTAGGTGTTTTTTCGCCAGAGTCAGTGCTTGGGCTTTTTCTGTTTCTTGTTTTGCTTTCAGAACTTTGCAGCCAATTTTTTCCAGATATTTTTCAATTAAAATAACCCACTTAGTATCCTATCTGTCTGAGCTATTTATCTTATGTACTATTCATTTAGCCATACCTGCATGCTAGATTAGTTTATCAAAATCTAAACTTTATATATTACAGTCCACTTCACAACTTTAGACAAACTAGAATAGTCCACTTGTCATATCCCAACCCTCTATTTCACTCTATGAACCTTATGCCATGTACACTAAATCAAATCATTCATATTTGTGGTAATCGTCAAGATATGTAAAGATGGATTCTATTCAAAATGTAGGAGAGTAATTAAGGTCAAAGCGAAGAACAATATGTGAATATGAGCCCCTTTTAAGAAGGCATGCATACATTTCTGCCAGCTAAATAAATACAAACCTTCATACTACTACCTTAGAGAACGGTAAATATATGTTTCCTGACACTATCTATATTGCCCAATACCTCTCAATCCAATTCTCCCTCTATTTACCTTATCACAATTCTAGAAAAGTGACTGGCAAATGCAGGCACACTGCATCCAGCCAATCAGTATAAAGAGAAACAAATAGAGGTCTTCCGAGGACCAAACTTTTAATATGGATTTAAGGAGATATTGGCTGTAATCACTTCTCATTTGACTTCTCTTAGTTCTGGTCTGTCCGTAGGTTCTAGATTTCGGCTTTAGGACTAGCATCATCACAACTTCAGATCTGACTACCTTTGTATGACCATGCTAGAGGTCAGGATCAGGAGGCCTCATATGATAGTAGGGAGGCACGTGATAGGGAATAGAAGGATCAGTTAGGCACAAACGACTCCCAAGAGGATTACATGACACTCAGGAAGAGGAGCATGAGTCAGAACTTCTACAAACACTCATAGGCCTCCCGCACCGGCGTTAGCCCTGGTAGTTGTGACAGGTACCTTGTGCAGTTTCTCGTTCATTTAGACAAAAGTGAGAAATTGGAATACATCTTGGAACCCTGTATACGTAGTCGCCGTCCGTCCGACCAGATGCTGTCCACAGGGTATCTAAGTTGGCATCGCTGGCTACGTCTAGTAAGTGGAACGAAGTGATTCCGTCTAGTACTCGCAAAGTTACACTCAAGTGAAGTTAAGAGAGCCCAGGTAGTCGTAGATGGGTATGAATGCACAATTGAAGTAGGCTACTCCAAGACACACCGAGAGGACACTGACACCCCCATGATGCCTATGAGGTCAATGAACCTATCGGAACAAGTTGATAAGGAGAGGCAGTGAAGACAAGAGGTTATTGGCCCGATCGTGAACACTAGTCAACCTGAAAGCCAGCTGCAAAGCTGAATAAGACGGCATGAAGCAGACTCGGCCAACGACCAAGCTGGCCCCTTGGAGTTCTAAGAAGTTATTGGTACATTCCAAACTGGGCGGCCATATCTCAACCGCCGAATGAAGGTTGACAACTCAGACTAAGTGGGTCCACACCCTCGGAGAAGTGAGGAGCTATGATCATACTGTCCGCCGTACGGGGGAAGAGAAAGTTTCAGGGTCAAAGCGGTTTCGCTCAAGGATAAAGAGACGAAGGTTGGGGAGAAAATACCAGTTTATATGTAAACCAGTTGTAGTCCGCGAACACTCAGATGCGGGATATAAATATCGCAGTGCCTAGGGAGCTTTAGCCATCATCAAGCAACGGAGAAGAGACCTTAACAATATCATATGTTTTACTCAAAAATCTTTAAACACGAGCCCTACTAGACCATGTCCGTTTACGAAGAAATATTTAAGCCTAACGTAATTTACGGTGATCCGGCTCATTACCCAGATCCCGCTCACTGCCAAGAGTGTCTAAGACACTACCCCGCACCCATGTAAATACTATATAGATTAGCCGCCTGAGCAGATAATTGAAAACTGTAAACTCATCATGCCTCGGAATACTGACCTTAAGAAAGACAATAAGGAAAAGACCCTTCAGGATGCAATTACACATTACAAAAATAGCGAAAAACCCTCCATCAGAGCTAGTGCAGTGAGATTTGGAGTGGCATATTCAACCTTGCGGGGAAGGCTTGGAGGTGCAGAGGATAGGGTGAAGGGGCATAGTAGGCTGCAAGCCTTAACAGAGTATGAGGAAAAAGCGATTGTGAGGTGGTGCGCGAAGGTTGATGAGTGGGGTCACCCAGCAACTTTGGCTGTGGTTAAAGGAATGGCAGAGGCGATGCTTCAGCGGAGGCTTAAAGACCGAGTACTTGGGAGGCACTGGTTGTCCCGATTTCTGGGCAGACACAAGGAGCTTGCTTCGAAGCTGAGTACCCGATTAGATCGTCAACGGGCCTTTGCAAGTAACCCGAGTGTTTTGCGCGATTTCTTTCAGAAGCCATTTCCCACTCCAACCCATTTGTTCTAACTCTATCTTAGTACTAGTAGTGAGGAGAGTTACTAATAGTGTATATAGTTAAAACATTTAATTAAATTCTATCAAATTACGGTAGACAATTTCTACAATATGGATGAGAAAGGATTTCTCATGGGTGTTCCTCTACGTTGTAAAGTAATTTGTTTACGAAGCCGGCGTAGCCCTCGGCTGACCTTGGATGATTCACGCGATTGGGTTACAGTTATAGAAACTATTTCTGGGGATGGAGGGGCTCTTACACCATTCATTATTAATAAGGGCACAGCTCACTATTCTGGGTGATATGCGGGGCTAAAAAAGGATGACCGAGCTCTTTTTGGAGTATCAGAGAAGGGGTGGAGCAATGAAAAGTTAGCTCTACGATAGCTTAGCGAGATTTTTGAAGTTGAAAACCGAGAGAGGTATGTATTAAATCTTCTAGCTTATTATTAAGATAACTAAATCATGAATAGGGATGCTGGAAGGTACCGGTTACTTATCCTAGATGGTCACACATCACATTTCAATTGTGAATTTTTTGAGTTTTGTTTAAATAAAAAAATTATTCCCCCCCGCCTCCCGGCACATTCTACCCACCTCCTTCAGCCCCCAGATGTCGGTCTCCCCGGGCCTTTGCAGCGCTATTATAGCAATGCACTTGAAACTTGGATGCGTAAAGGCATTCAAGGTAACTTCACCAAAGGGGACTTTCTTCCGTGAGTTATGACCCCCTCCTTTCTCCTACCTCAGTCTATCTTTAGTATATTCTTACAATCCTACTCCTACATTGATTATTAAAAAAATTTAGCAAGGATATCAATACTAATTTATTTATATAGGGTATTCCTTCCGGCAAGAAAGCTCGCCTTTACTCGAGAAAATATCCTTCGAGCTTGGGAAGCAGTGGGGATTGTGCCTCTGAATCCTCGACGAGTGATTCAGAGTGAGACATGGGATGATTGTGCCACAGTGGCACAATCTTCCCGGGTCTCTGGTCCCCAGCGCATTCCTAATACCCCCCGTGCCGTTAGTAGGAAAACACGCACTGCTATATCTCTTGTTACCCGTAATACCCCAGGTTCTAAAAAACTAAAGTCTCTTCTTGGAGACCTAAATAAGGGTTTTCAAGAGACCTATGCAGAGAAAGTACTGCAGGAGGAGGCAGATTGGCAATACCGGGAATTGGTGGGGGCAAGCAAAAGAATAAAAACGAATGATCGGAGGAAGCTTACTGAGGCTACTGTTGTTACAGCAGAGGTAGTTTTTAAACTCCGAGCGGATCATGAAAAGGGAGATGCACTTAAGGCATCTCGCAAGGCCAAGAAGCTGGGGAAGGCTCTTGACCTTATTACTAGCCGTACTACCACCACTCCTGTCATATCTAAACCTTCCTTGTGGCAAAAAAAAAAGATACCTATTGTCTCACCAACTGGGAACCCTTCTACGATTCCAGCACAAGTAAAAGGTGATAGTGACTGGGAGGAGGAACTTGTAAGTGAGGAGGAAGCAGCTAATGGGAGTGGCAGTGATGGAAGCGAATACCTTGGTGCGATTGAGGCTATTTCTAGCCAGCTTGGGCAGTTGAGGGTGGGAGAAAATGTCTTGCTAGGGGTTGATAGTAGTGTTTCTCAAAGTCCTTCTGTACGTATTGGGGTTCGGAGGTCAGGACGTATTCCTGGCAATCGGAATTAATACAAGGTCCAAGCACAGCATTGCGCCATCAGGGCTGAGCGGGATCTACGTACTGAGCGGTTTCACTGTAAATTACGTTGGTTCGATTCGCTTGCCCTTAGAATCGACTACCTTGAATTGGATCATAGTTGTCAGAATGGAGAGTGTGAGGAGGTAGACTTGATAGAACTAGATAAGGATGATATAAACCTAGCAGCAGGCAATATGGCATAAAGGCCCATAACTGGGCAAGAGTTCGAAACTTAGCGATCGATTTTCACAATGACAGTTACCCAGATCCCAAGGCCAGAAATGATGACTAGTAGTTGTTTTCGCAGACGGAAAACACTATGACTGTAATAATTTAGCCAAAGTCATTTATCAATAACGATGTCCAGAACAGCCTCTCGACAAAATCTACCACTAATGCCAATATCAAGTCATTGAAAGCTGAGGTCCTTTGAATTTAGCCAAGAGGTCACAGTGGTACCCAGCAACCTACCCAATATTGCTGTAGGGATTGAGCTTACTCTTCAGATCAATACCTGTCTGTTAATATCGGACTGGTCTCCGTTGACAGATCCCGCTCCGGACCCAATTGCCCTGACCCATACTATAGACATATGTTGATATGATCCCTGCAAGAACTAAGGTATTGCAGTATTGCAGATATTGCAACAATATCTATTAACTAGGTAGGTTTTCTTCAATTATCATTACTAAAGATATTGGCTTCTGGCTAGGAATTTCGCAGCTCTGAGCAAAGTACAGTGTATGCAGTTTCCCGATACTGTAGTGTGCTAAGAACTCTTTAATGGAACTCAATTAGATTGATAGAGTGGATCCTATAGCCTGAATACAAAGGTTAGAGTACTTATACAAGAAATACTGGTTTAATTACCCGCCAAAGGGGTATAAGGTATACTTGCTGCCCTTCCACAAGACCATTCCCATCCGCTGGATCACTACATTGGTCTAACAATCTTACTATGCCCTTTCTCCTAGGTTCCTAGCCCCTCAGATTCAACATGTCATATATGTACAATTTTATAGTGGCAAGAAAAGAAGAGGGATTCTGGATGTCAAGTTGCTAGGAATGATTAATAGCCTATTTCTTGGTCATACTACATCCATATTTTTTCTTGCTTTACAGTGCAGGCAGACTGGAATGTTTGTTGACTATATCATTTTCACAAACTTGAGTTAACAAGGTACTTGTAAAGATAAAAGATATCATCTGAGGTCAGTCAATAATGAAGCTAACCGATTAATACGGCTAGTCGAATACCTGTCACAAATTTAGGCTTATACTCTAGAGCTTTATAAGACTAGCATAATGCAACGGATAACAAGCATATTTGAGAATAGAATAGGGAACACATTTAGAAATGATATAGGGATATTCGGACAAAGTTAAAACTTTACGCTCTGTGTTCTGTAACAATCCGGAGCAGTGGGGAGAACAATCTATTAGTGTCAGCCATAGGAGTATTATACCTAGGGGAGCTAGTCTCCAGAGACACAATTGAAGGAAGAGTAAGATTGGCTGGTAGGCGTACTTGGCAAATGTTTGGTTAACGAATCTGATGATTTCACATATGAGCTAGAGAAATATGGTTCAAATAACATGGGCGAAAATAAATGTTTATATTAGCTAGTATATTATCGTGTATCTTAAGTGAAAATGGTATGAGATTATACAGGTCAATAATGTCCATGAGGAACTAAGCTTTCATATGGAACTAAGCTTTCATGAGGAACCAAGCTTCTATGAGGGCTGGCAGATGGGGTAAGGTACAGGTCACATGTTATTGAATATATTGAGAAGAATGAAGATTATGCAGGTATATTATGAATAGAAAAGGACTAAAAATAATATTAGTTAACGTATTTCACCTAGTGTTGGGACATGTCATAGATATGGGACACCATGGCAACTGTAACCTACTCCCAAGTATCTCGAGAATCCAAAGGGACTCTGAAGATACTATTAGGATAGGGGGAGAAGCGTCGATGGATAGGTCTT
>QFET01007100.1:13922-24414 GCA_003316355.1 Tuber calosporum | reverse complement strand
ACAGTGGATGGTTTCAAAAAAAAAAAAAGAGGAGGGAAATTGGGGGATATCTGGTGACTTTAGCGGACCCTGGCCGGTGTTCGGAAGTGCGCCGTTTGAAAAATGTTTTTTTCTTTTTCTTTTCTCTAGTTGTTGACGGGAGGGTGCAGCTGATCTGGTATTGGGAAAAATAAGGAATTTCTGGATTATATCATACAAGTATCATACCCAGCAAGGATTACCTGAAAATTTGAGTCAGAATGTATGATAGTATGGGCGCACGGATGTGTACTCGTACAGGCAAGCTGCCATACAGGTTCTTGATCCCTGTGTTCAGGTATCATACTACTCGCTGGGTACTTGGAGGGTTTCAAGCGCGGGGGTTGTTTTTAGGCTTTTGAAGTGGTCGAGGTGGTATCATATCATACATATGTAATGGGGTTAGGATACTTGGATTGTAGGGTTAGTTCGAGGACTTGTCGTGCGTGTAGGTGGGAGAGCGCAGGTGTGGGGTTGGATGGGGGGTTCTTGTGTGCCTAGTGTATGTTTTGGATGGTATATTTGTCAGGACTTAGTCGGTTTGGTCTGGAGGAGATACTTTGCGTTAAATAGGCCATGAGAAAGAGCATAATATTATTATGTAAATGGGGATTCACTGTACAGCCTTGACCAAGTACTTTCTGTGATATATTCTCCCTAAAAATGTGAGAGCTTGCTTAAATGTCATGGGGGTATTTCTTTAAAAAAAAAAGTATAAAGGGTCCAAGTCAATATTTGACTAGAAATGTGGGTTCAAGATACAGTGCCTTTATCGGGGAGGATTGTTTGATACAGCACAGTAGAGGTTTATTGATAGAGGCTTAGAGATCTTTTCTATGGATGCTACTTGTAGATTGCCTTTGTTTTTTCGGGTTTTTTTCTTGGAGGGGGTGGTGGTGGGAGAATGATGAGGGGCTTAAACTAGTAAGAAATATGAAACCTAGGTATAGTATCATACTATTGATGTGCTGATCCTAGGGGTACCCCGCGAGTGGGTAAGAGGGGGTATTAGGACACATCAGGGGATACTTGTATTATGGTCGCTTCCCGGTGGAGCGCATATCCCAAAACGTCGATTTCTTTATACCCCCAGCTAGGTTTACTCCCCGGTCCGGTGACTTCGTGGTTGTACTACACACTTGTACCCGTTGGCGGGAGGACTCAGCAAACAAAAGTAGCTTCGCCCCGCTCAAACGAAACTCCTGATGGTTTCACCACGCCGTGGGAATGATACCTTCAATTGTCCCAAGCATCCTTTTCAGGAGCCTCCATGAGCCCCACTCCCGCAATATCTCTAAACCCGATACTTAAAGCACAAAACCACGATATCAGAAGAAAGCTACGGCGTCCTCTTGACCCAATCACAAATGCAGCCTGGAACATGCCCGACTACAGTACTACTCGAGTGACTTGGAAGTGCAAAACATGCTGATGCTTGGTACTTCTGTAGTTGGGGACTTGGCGTGCATTAACGTTGTGCACTTTAGTACAGGGAGGAGTCATAGAATGGTTAAAAGAAGCCTTCGGGGAGATTGCCTTAATTGATTGCTTACCGTCTATACTGTACTACAGATCGAGGGTAAACTAGTTTGAACTGCTCTAGTACTGTACATGTATGATACCCCACCCTCGCCCTTGGCTTGTGTTGAATACCTTCTTGATCCGGGGGGATGTTCAGCATCTAACGCGAGTACAACGCCGGTAGAGTACACCGCGGTGATTGTGGCTAGCTACCTGCTCTTGGGCGCGCGGTGGTCGTATATACCCTACTGGACTGCAACTCGGTGAACAGCGTAGTTGAACCCATGGATAGAATCTCTAAGCCCCATTCCTTTCCCTTGAGATTAAAGACTCCTATAGAAAATAGATGATGGACTTATCCTTCTTACCCGTTATCCTGACGGAATTGTTGTTCGCCAAGAAGCTGCAGCAGGGTATTTTCTAAGGCAGCCGCAGTGCCTTGAACTTGATCAAACTCTATTGCTGCTCTCCCGCAGTGGCATACAGTACTTGTACAGCATTGTACCCTGCACAAAAGAGACATGTCTACAAGGCGCAGCCCAAGCCTACTTATGCTCTCTTCGAGCGAAATGGGGAAAAAGCAAGCCTCACTCCCTCCTCCTCTGACGTTATTCCAACAACATTCGAATAAATCACCCTTTCGATAGCACTTGTACCGCTTCCAGTGTCGCTTTTGGGAAGGGGCTGTGGCAAACGGGTACTAAATCATAAGTCTGATATCGCCTATTAACCTACCATGCATCAAATATATCGATTAGGCCAAATATAAGGGTCCCCTAAAGACTGTACGGTCACACGACAGCAGAAAGATGGCCGAGAATAAAGCAACCGCTACCGTAACCCAACCAGATCACCAGTACTCACTACAGCCGATCACCACTTGCAATGAAGGTCAGCTACCTTTTTGTATTTCGCGGGCTGCTGACCGCCGTTATCGACCCTAAGAACTTCCGTAGCGGGTACCGTACCGAACCACGCTGTAGTTGCTCGGTTTTCCACCTTGCGTGGAGCAGGGGGCTGAGCAAGATCAAAATTGCGCCAAAACCTTTTGGCATGCAGCATTGCGCGAGGATCTGGTCGGCGGATCAGGTGGCTATCTGTGCTGTGCTTCTCTGCTGTAGTATAGTCCGTGTTATGTTGAACAACCCCCCCGTCGCAAGCCAAGTGGTTGGACCGCAGCCGACCGATAATTGCACCCATGGAATGCTGCGATCGATCTTCCCGGATCCGCGCAAGGACCCAAAACCCGAAGCGGTTTCTACCGCGAATCCTCTGTGCTCCAGCGGGTACCGTAGTGCGGTGATAGTTCCGTGTGGCAATCTTCCCCGCATCCCAATCGTGGTCTTACCGACAGCGGAGACCATACTACTATACAACGGCGCTTCTACTGGCCAGTTTCCCGCATCTGCATGCCCTGTCCTCGAGCAGTGCATCTCAGCCCTGGTGACACCAGGGCAATTATTGGTGGTTTTGTAGCCACAATATCATACCTCAATGCTTGGAGGGCATTGGCAGTGGCCACTTCAGGCAAATGTTCAAACCCAGCGCATGATTTTAAAGGCTACAGTAATTGAGTGATACTCACAACAGATATTGACAGCAATGTGGCCTCAAGCCCCTTGCCTCTCGATGCGTGGCTCTATTCCAATTGGTCTACCACAGTAGGGTTGACGGGGCTGTCGAATGAGAGGAAAAAAAGAGGTTTTTGGGAGGCCCTAGATAGCCTATTACACGGTCCCGATTAAGGACTCTGAAATGCAGTGTCAGTTTGCTGCGCCGGGACTCTGACCCGACTGTTAAACTTATAGTAATATGGGTGAGGAAGGGTTAAATGAGACCCCGCATCTGAATATAGAGCCTGAAGCCCAACAAAGCGGAGGAAGGCAACTTTCTCCCAAGCGGTATCCTGTTTCCTGCCAAGTTTCATGAGGTAAGTAGGATAGGACCAGAACACCGGTAATGTGCCAACATTGGACGCATCCCAATGCCGGTGCTCGAGCACAGTACGGGTATTGTGATATACCGTTTTGTCTGTTGCAGCTTATGACTCCAAACTCTCTGTGTAACCCTGCTCGCACAAACGCCTGAACAACGTCAATGTAAGCCACATGGCTGGGTACTGGAGTGCTTGATACAAGTAGTACCAGTACCCGCAGGCGGGGGGTTACAACCAGAAACCTGGAGCTTCGTCCATAAATATCAACCTTCTAATCGCTCCAAATTTCTCCAAATATCTCCAAATTTCTCCAACGCCTCCAATACGTCCAAGAACCAAAGGCGGTCCTTATACTCCCTAATTAAGATACCGGTACACACCGTCAGAAGTTCACATAAGAAGACGTTCACACAAAAATACGTCGCTGCTTTTTGGCAGAATACAATACGAAAACATGCGGACCGCGCCCAATCCCACGCTCGAAGAAAAAGAGCAATACCACCACTATATCCCGAGATTTGTTCTCCGGGCTTTCGCGACACAGCCCCAGCCCAATTACGACGACCCAACGCGAACAGTCCGGAAAAAAAGAAAACAGAGAAAAAAGAAACCTGCAAAGGTAACCACCGGGGATGCCATGGATGCCGGGGATGCCAAGGGGTAGATATCACTCGGTCTCCATACAATCAAGGAAGCTGCTGATCCTGATAGTGTCGAAGACGATTCGCCCGATGAAGCAGGCCCTTCCAATGCTCCCAAAGAGCCCGAGCCTCGGGTTGATATAGAAGTTGTTAAAGATAAAGGAAAATCGAAACCTCGTAGGCCGAGGTATGATCCAGCCATGGATCCATATATCAAGCTTTACGACTTGGAATCTGGGGTCCTCGATTTTTGCAAAGTGGGGAGGGCTTATGGCATCCCCGACATGTATAAAGACGCGGATCACGAAAGAGTCTATCACGTCGAGGAGTCACTTTCGAAGCTAGAGAACGGCGTGGCCATTATTTACCATCGGATCAAAAAGGACCACGAAAGCGGAAAGTACAATTTTTCGATCACCCGTACTGAGCGGAATCTCCTACGCAAATTCCTTTTTGTGATGAGGTATCGAAGTCACAGATTCTGGTCCAAATACACCGGGACAATTGACACATATAAACACAACGACCGTGACCTGCTCATACAGTTCATAAAGGAAAGATCCATCACTGATCTACGTCAAGTTTGGCTCCTAAATTTGGAGGTGATTGTGAGGACGGAAATTGATGTGGATGGAGAGTGGCTCGGTGTTATCACCCGCGAAATGTTCGCAGGTGACGCGAATATGTACGTTTTCCATATGTCAGAATCGTACATGGCGTTCTGTGAGCCACGATCCCCCGAGGACGAATTTATCCTTACCGATAATGGGTTTGGAATATTCGAGGGACCTGTTGTCTTCGATACCGCAAATCCTAAAAGTACAGGTGCTGACGGCTCGCTTCCTCAGTTGAAGGAACCGGTATATACTGAGTACCACAAGCTAGCTCCCCTATCGCCGCGATTGATCTTGGTTCTACGATCAAATTTTCTCCGCGACGGGCCGATATGGGAGAAGAGAAAGAAATTCTACCGTGAATGGGCGGCATGTCCAGGGTCCGATTCCTTATTGCAGGACTTGCCAATCAAGCCCCCCAAGATCCGTTACATGCTCCCTGGAAAGTCTAAACCAGTCCCTACGCTAGAAGACGAGTTCTCCTTTGAAATATACAAAGCGAAGACCGAGCAAATCCACATGATAAATACAGTCATGTTACAGGAAGCGGTTCGTTCGATCACTTGGGTTTCAGATGAATCCCTTCTAAGATCGCTTCAGGCATATCTTGGGAGCCCCCATTTCATGCTCCACGTGGACCTAAGCGTATACCCGGAGTTCACGCCACTACTCGCATTGCGGTATCAAAAGCAACGTTTGCTGAGCATATGGGACAAACCCTATCCAACTGAGGGGATGAGGCCCCTTGAAGAATTCAATAGTATGAACGAAGCCTTGAGGGGGAATAGGTACCTCCAGCCATATTACAAACTCGGTATGCTGGCCCTTTCCATACATATGTTGCATTAGATGATTTACTCGTCTTAGGTGGAGCATCCGAACTCTTCCGCTATGATTCGTATCAAGCGGTGCGACTAATCCAATTTCGCTCCCTTATCGCGGATTTCTCTGGACGCGAGATACCTTGGCGGAACAAAGTGAATAGGGCAACCATCCGGTTCATGTCCACCTTCCATCCGAGGATCGTTTGGTTCCACGTCAAAATGTGGAAAGTCTCGGCAGACAGGATCCGGAGGGGCCTTGAGCTTAGTTCACCAACTGAAGCGGACCTTCATATTTTAAATGGGCCCGGGCCAGAAGATTTGATTGCAAATTGTTCGCTTCCCATCTCTGCGCAGCGACGATAGGCTAACTGATGATTTAGTGTCAGACTTTTTGCCCTTTCGCCTACTCTCTAGGCTGATGCTTGAGACCACATTGAAAGGGATGCACAGACTAGACAATACTGAGAAATCGATTGCCCGGGGAGCCTCTAGTGAGGAGCTAGAAAGAAATATGATGTTCCAGGATATGGACATGATGAGGCAATTTGGTAAGTTCAACCCTCAGCAGCCGCCTACCACACAAGCTAACAGTACCCACAAAAACTACAGGCGGATTCGGCGGTTCTTGTGAGCTCTCCTATATCCCCCCCTCTCCCCCTTTCGCCCACTCTACATTTTAATGCTGACCATTGTTCTCCCCTCCTCCTCTAGGGTCCCTGGTTGGCACACCCTATCACTACGAACCAGTCAACTTCTGTGATCCGTTCAGGCCACACATTCCTCCTCACCAGCTCAGCGAATTCTACCAGCGAGATCTCCTTCTCCGCTACAACCTTCGTGGCAATATAGAGAAAACCATTCTTGGGACTCGCGGGACTCCGGAGTTGTACAAGTGGCTGAGCCAATTGCTCTGGGATCATTTGTACCCTATACCGGCGACTCTTCATAGCTAACGCAAAGGAGGGGAGTGACACATGATTTGGGGCTTTCGCCTCTATGGTAGTGGTACATATCATATCATAGTTATGCGGAGGTCATCCTATGGGCTTCTGTGGGGTTCCAGGTTTTATGGGCTAGGGTGGGCACGGAGGGAAACTCGTGGGAGCGGTTCACCCAGTCAGTCGGTCAGCCAGTCTATCTATACCTGCCCCCGTAAACAAGAGGTGGGGAAAAAAAAAAAGGAAAAAAACCCCAATATATCTCATTATTCCCCTTTCCTTCTTATTCCCTGATATACTTGCCCTCCCCCCCTTCCAATGACTATGTCTTCCTTTATTTGCCTTACCCCACACGATACAATCCCACTCACTCAAAAAAAAACATGTATTCAAACTACCAAATACCGTTATCATGCAAAAAAAAAGATTCAAAAGTAGGCCGTATGATAACCAGCCAAAGGCCCATCTAACCCACCCAAATCTGACGTCCAACGAACCCTGACTCGACACAATACAATACAATACAACACAACACCACCACCACGACACTTTTCTCCATAGGAACTTGAACCCAGAACCACAATCCCAACCCCCAAAGAACCAAGAGCCAAACAATCAATCACTCCCAGCGGTGCACAGTACCTCTCGCTATCGGAGCACACGTCCCCCCCAACCGCAACGCTTCTAATAACACAACCGTAAGGGCAAAAATAAATAAATCACCGAACGGGAAAAATGGTGAGTCGTCATCACCGTAGATCACTCGGTACTGTTAATACCCCGCCAGTCACCCCCTATGACAGTCTATTTATTTTATTTCGTTTACTCCTAGAGCGCTTACGGTGTGCGCGATCCGGTCGGTGGTACGGCCTTTCTTACCGTGAAGTGATATTGATATTGATACTGTATATATTTTCTCTTCTCTGGAAAGTTGAGTCGGTGATTTATGTACATATTCATTCCTTTTCCTTCCTTCCTTCCAACGTAACCCCTTTTTTTTTGAAGGAAGGAAGGAAGGAAGGAAGGAAGTTGGGAGCGGGGTTGATTTCCGGATGGGTTCTCAAGCTCTGGCTTTGTGATGTTTGTTCGTTCGTTCGTTCGTTCGTTCGTTCGTTTCGTGGATTTGGTTGAATTGGGTTTGTTGTTTATATCTTGGTGCGTGGGCTGGATTGTTGCTTATCGTGATTACGGTAGGCGGTGCGAAGGGGGGTGGGGGTGCGAGGCTTTGGGGGTTGCGGGGCAAGTGTGTGAGTCATGGATTATTGGGTTTAGTATTGCGGGGTATTTTTGTTGGTTGGTTGGTTGGTTGTGGTTTGGTGGAGGGCAGGATGATTTACTGTGCTGGAGATGTTGGGTATGATAGTATTATTACCGTATTATTATCATGTTAGCGCGGAGGAAACGGCATAAAAGATGAAAGAAGAATGAGATTGTATTCAGTGAAATGTGAGTGATATATTGTGATTACATTTATTGCAGTTGGGCCACACGATGCAGTGTTGGTGGGGAGTGCTGGAAATCGTGTCACTCTGTGGCTGCTTGTGCCACTCATTCGTGTATTGCCCATCTCCGTGCATCACTTTCTTCCTCTTGTTCGCCCCTCCCGACCTCTTTCGTACTGTATGAAGATAAGCGAAACACCGAAAGTCTCCGCTCAATATCTATCTGCTTAGTCCCAGCTTTCGTGACACTGCCCAACAGGCGCAAAAACGTTTACGTCGTCGCTCTAACAAAACTTTCCTCCCCCGGCCCGAACCCTGAAATTACACCTATCGTACCCCCGAACTCCAGTGCACACCCGCCCTCCCTCCACTTGCATCCTAAACAAGCCAACTTCCACAACCCACTGAGCTCTCATACGTAAAAGCATTCCCATGCCCGCCACTCAGTGGATAATGCAGCCCAATCCACCCTCGATGCATTTTAGGTTCTTTGGCCGTAAGCGCAATCCTGCGCTTGAAATTCGCCACAGAGATTTTAAAAAGCCCCACCCGGGAATCGACTGCTTCGCTGCAGAAGGGTGTCGAGAGGGTCAATAGCGGGAGGGCGAATGGTGGTTTGGAGCGAAGGGTTGCAGTAGGCGAGGAGTACGCGAGGAGGTAGACCTTTTGGAAGAGGGTTTGGCTGTAAGAGAGGCCTGGTTTGAATTCTCCGTCGTCGTTTGAAGGAGGAGTCTCGGAAGGTGTGGGGTATGAGGGGTGAAAAATGCCTGAGCCCTTGCCCAACCGTTCGGGAACACTGCGCCCCAGCTCCTCTCGGCAGGGATCCTTCCACTGCACTAATTTCCTCCTACCCGGTTCTCCCGGGCATGCGAATGCAGTCGAGTACTGGTAGTATCCGGCACGGGAATCATGGAGAGTACGTGCCAGTGTATTGGCAGCAAATGGGCTACAGTAGTTCTGCTAACGCATTATCGGGATAACTCAATTCCTCTCCCCTATGCCGTGGCGTTCACCCCATAAACTGCACGTCCACCTCTGCTCCCCTGGAAGGCGTGGAGTGGAGTAAGTTCGCTTTTCAGGAGTGCAGTAATTGCGTACTCTATTCCGTCGCATAGTATTTCCCGGAACGGCTAGGCGTTGCTACCCGCGGCGCTAGGGAGCCGCTGGTCGATTACAGTTGCTGTCGGGAAAAGGTCTCCCCTAAGGCCCTTTCTTTTGGGATAGGAGAAGTGAACGTAGGTTGGTGGGGTTTCTGTGTGGCCCTTCAAGCGGAGGAGAGGATTGTGGCTTCCGGAGTCAATATTTAGCACCGGCAGCCTTCGAAGGGAGCTGTTGGGTGAAGTATAAAGCGGGGGCAAAGGAGGAGGACGGTGAGCATTTTTGCATTTGGCGATGGCGGGGTCAGTGCTTGGGCGCACCGAGGTTTGTCGAAGCGACAGGGTAGATGGAGTATAATGCAATGATGGGTTGGAGATGGAGCAGCTGTTGGTTGAAGGATGTATCATACAGCGCAGCACGGCACATATCATGCTCGAGTATATGATACTTGTAAATTTAATATAATAATATTATTATTATTATGGGTGTTGACCCCTTCAAAATCAACGAATAGCAGTGAGGTCCAACGAGCCCCGAAACCTTCTTCTGCCTTTCAAACAATCTCCCCGCCCTTTTCCGGGTAACCTTTTACGGACAGTGCCTCTACGAGTACAATTGCTCGATTGATAAAATAATCTTGTCATCGGCAGGGATTATTTCCCACAATTTTGCCTTGCTCTCTCAGACCTTTTTATCATTATTTTTGGTGAACGGACCTCGTGGGGGAGCGTGTTCCCGTTTTGGCGCCCGTGAATGCTGAATGGGTCTCCTCCAGTCATCTTTGGTAGGTGGGTTGGGAAAAGTGATTGTGTGTTTACTTGTATAAAAATGGCACGGGCAGTGTGAGATCTGAGTGCGATAACCCGCAGTAGGGGTTGAGGTTTTGCTAACATTGTACGAGTAATACTTGTACTCGTACAGGATGATATGGGTAGGTAGGTACAATATAAGGTACGACGGTAGTTCTGCAGAACGCCTTGCCGCTTGGCTGTTTGCTCGCGTCCTTTTATGGACCTTTTGTTTTGGGGCAACAATGACAACTCCAGACACAGTGTCATACGAGTACCGGTACTCGAGTGCTGTTATAATATCTTCACCATGCGAATACGGCATTTTGCCCGAATCATTACCAGTCGCTATGATGCCAAGACGCAAGGCAAACTTCTGAGTGCTGAAAGTTGGCTAGACCTGTTCCGGCGGTTTCGGTGATACAAACGTTCCTGGCCCCTCCATTCTCAAGGATTCCCAAGACCTTCCCTCCTTTCCTCCCTTCCCTTCCCTCTTCCTCTTCCCTCTTCCCTCTTCCCTCCCTGCCAATCCCATCCAGGGATTTCCTTCCCGCCTCCTGGAAGCTTCTCTTCCGGTTTGTTTTGCTTATCATCTCCCACTTCAACCCTTTGTCCTTTCCCTTCCCTTCCCTTCCTCCCCCTTCCTTTCCCCTCTCTCCCCCTCCCCCTCTC
>QFET01007100.1:0-10250 GCA_003316355.1 Tuber calosporum | reverse complement strand
GAATTAGAGAGAACAAAGATATAAACTACCCTCAGGGAATGGATATTTGTTCAACTCGATTGCCAGTATCCTCCCTTTCACTCTTCTCAGAAGAAGCCGCGGCAGCTTATCAAGCGATGGGCTAATTGTGAAAGAGAGAGTGTGATACCGTGACAGTATTGTGAATGTGTTTGTTACATCCTATAGATTGACCCCGAAGACTAAAACATTCAGTTTTTGTGTAACGGGGGTAGATAGCATAGTATGATATATTGGAAGAATATCTTGGAGTCCTTCCAACGACCTCCACGGAATATTTTGAGAATGTAATATCCCAACTTCTTTTCCTTTCTTCTCCCACTCGATTCAGGAATACTTCCGCATCCTGACTATATATCTCTGTGATTTTTTTTTTTTCTTTCATGTCGAGTAGACAAATACAAGTAATTACACTACAACCCCACCTCCTTCCACCCACAGTCGTCACTCTCCTCCTTTCAGAGTGACAGGCGGTACCACCAGACGTGTAGCTTTTGCACCATGCAAGAAAATGAGCCAATATCACAACCGATCTGCCGAAGAAGAGAACCAAAAAAGGACCAGGGAAGTAGCAGGCCTCCGTCGCGTGAGGCAAGGGTGAAGAAGCGGGAGTGGCCACGATGGAAGGGCCAGAGCAGGGACAGGAGGAGATGGGAATGGATTGGGTGAGTGGCTATGGAGGGGGATTCGGGCTTAAATACTCTAAGTGAAGAAGGCTTTTTTTTTATTCCGAGCATAAAAGAGAAATTGGTAGAGTGTTGGTTAGTGATGAAACGTTCTTGTAGGTCGCTGGACTCGGGTAATTTTTGAAGAGACTGGTAGGGCTTATATGAGGTGGAATATCTGCCTGGCCTGCGAGCGTGCACTGGCTAGGTTGTATATTAATCAGCTTTGTGGCCCTGCGGCTTCATAGCTCAATGATATATTATTACCATAATCATAATATAATGATAATAATAATGATGATAATCATACCGTAACGGGATACGTATCAAACTGTGGAAGAAACATAACATTATAGTATATATTACCAGTAGTATTATAGCTATAATAACAATCACCCGCAATCTACATCCTCGACACTACAACTGCACCACGCCCAGCCTCCTTCCCCGATCAACGCAGCGCACCCCATCTTTTCTCCGGCCGAACCTAGGTAATTGATACACACGGCCATCCCCTGCAAACCCAATCTCCTTTCGGTCCACTGAAGGTTGACGCAGAGTCCGAAATATCATATCATTACTCGGATACCGACTTGGAATAAATGTGAGTCAGCCCAAGAGAGATTGAAATGATAGGATGGATGGAAGCACCGAGGGTAGAGAGAAGCCTAGATAAAACAAGGAAGCGGGGTTGGGAGTAAAGGTACTCGTAGGGGGTGAATGGAGTACGGTAGGGAAATACTGGAGGGCTGGGGTTTTTTCATATTATCTACATGCATCGTTATCGTCATATATCATAGGAAATAAGGATTTTTCGGTTGGTATATTATAATAACTTTGAAAGATGCTATCCTGATGTTACCTAATTTACCTACGGTAGTGTGTTGATTACACATCACCTTTATACTGGCTCAATGTACTCGTATAGGTCAATCATTTGTTCTTCTTGGTCTAGGTAATGACGGTCAGATACTCTGTTTCTAGCTTAACCACATGGGTCTTGTGTATAAAACACTTACTGCTGAGTTTCCTATCCTGCCAAAAGGAAATGAGAGGCATAAACAGTCCTACAGTTTCGGGGTCAGGTAAACCCCCCCCCACAGCATTACAGACGCGAGCAGGATAACATATCGTTGAGGGGTACTTGAGCTCAGACCAGTATAATGAAGAAAAAAAAAACCGAACAAAATAGGAATCATATATAGCTTTTCCATTACCAAAGTCAAGTCCTCTGGTATGATATGCGATAGAGTTACCACTCATGAGAGAGCAAGGCAACCTCAGGGTATATAAGTTAGATTCATTATCGCTTTCAAGTTTCTAATCAAAAGTTCGGGTTTGGTAGGCTGTGTTCGGAAGGGGATCGAAATTTTTTTCTCAACCCTTGTAGACCCCGTTGTCAGGATCGTTCTTTTACCTGTGTGTGTCTAAAGCTATCCCCTTTCAAAGTTCTTGATCCGAAGAGGGTGAGCTCTAGGGGGGGGGGTGTCGGGAGTGAGGGTTTTGTTATACATAGTATCTCCTGCCCACTCGGTTTGGTCACGATCGAGGCTTCTATTATACTGTGGATGTTATATCCCCCGAGGGGGGTTTATGAGAAATGATTCAGGGTATGATATGATAATCGTAGATTGGGACTTTACGAGGTATGATACCACCGTACCGTGTCGATATCGACTCTGTGCTATCTCAAAATACGACCTGATCTGATAAAAAAAAAAGTCCTATCTGAGGATCTGATATCCCCTCTGATATGATCCGAATATGGTATACCCTTGCTTGCTTGTGCTCTAACCCCCGCCCGGCAGTAGGGAGGGAGGCATCCCTAGAAGGTCGGGCGGAATACAAGCAAGAAAGGAAAAAAAATATTCTACTTCATGAGGGTATAGAGAGCACATTAATATAGTGAGATATCATAACGCACATGGTGCATACGCAATACCTCGAGGACTCGAGGAGGGGCTGCTAGTTATACTCGTACGGTACTATACTGTATCATACTGCGCATGACAATAGCACGGAATATCACTCGGGTTGGAAGCATCTCGGGTCAAACCATCGTTCGAATAGAAGATAAAAGATCATTATTCCAAAAACAAGAGTACTATATCGTACCAACATCAAGCTGGCTCACGTGTCTCTCTTGAGTGATAGTAAACACCTCCGAGATCTTATCCCCGACCGATCCACCCGCCCGACTATTCAGATATCCCTCATGCGGTCCAGATGCAAACACCCTAAAGCTAACAGAATTTCCTCTTTCAAATTTGCCACAGGTTTCCCCGAAGTGAAATGGAAATGGTTTTCAGAGTTTCATTGAACCTGGAATATTGATAGGTACACAAATTTCCTGGGGCTAGCTTATTCATCGAGGAGGTGTCACCGTTTAACGCATAGCTAGGCTGCCGCTTCAATCGCCACTTTTTGCTCCACCACTGCAGCATACCTCTCTCGCGGGGTGGGGCCTGTAACAGATATTTATTTCTATTGCTGATAGCTTGTAATAGAAGTAGATCTTTTCAGAACGAATTCCTATCCTCTTCTTACCTACCTAACCTTACACATCCTCTCAATTACAGGGAAGGTATGTTCCGCCCGCTATGAACTCACTCGAAATCCCTGCTAACTACTCTACACTAGGAGTTCTGCTCAGCTGAAATTAACCCATCAACCAGCCTAAATCCTTTCAGGGGAACTGAGTACAAGACGTGCTCAGCCCTATCGCTTGACGAGCCGATGGTTTCCAGGCCTTAAACAAACATGCGCAGACGCATACCGCTGTCCGCGCCAAACATACGTCAAGACAGCGCTAGCGGCCCACGAGTCCTAGCGTTTTCGGAATAGCCGTTTTAATCACGATAGTGAATTGATTGGCTAACATCAATTTTCTCAGGATCTTTATCCAAGTTTACTGGCCCTGCAGTAATATGTTGGAGAAAACAAGGCTACGAGCTCTCAGGCCGAAATTATTGCTCCGATGAAGTGGTTGACTCATGGACATAAGGCCTAGCTTAGGCTGTACAGTGTGTTCCCGTGCGATCAAATAAAGAGGTCGGTTGCATAGAATATTGTGGTTATCTAAGGTTTACCATACGTCTGAAAAGTGAAGGTGGTTTGGTTTTCCCTTTGGTGCTCATGTCCACTCAAACCCGCGACTACCAGGTAAGACTTCGGCCGTCAGGATGTCTCAGGTACTGAAGCAGCTCGCGGAGACCGCGAATGGATTGGCGAAAGTACTCAACCAGATACTTTAAGCACTTTCTCTCGATAGCCATTTGGGCGAGGATCCTTTCTTTACATGGTTTACCCCTGTCAGTTGACGAGAGAGCTAGACCAAAGCCATTTCCTACCACATGACATCGGGGTAGACCAGCTTCGTCCTGCGTAAGTGCTTGCGCACAGATTGAGTTTTGGTGCTGACCACCGGGCAAGTACACTAAAGCCCAAGGCTCATTGAGCAATAGCTTAGTTCGTGCGCAACCACCGGCAAACATTTAGACCATACCATAGGGTGGAAGTAACCCCACCATAACTCTATGCCCCACAATTGCGGGAGAATAAATATGTGGGAGATGTATGGATCAGCAAAGTGAGCTATCCCAGCTCAGAGGACACCTTGCGAAGAGCAAGACTCCCATGAGCGGCTAATGCAATCGAATCGCCAACGTGCTCGGAGCCTTCCCCGTTGGCTAGTGGCGGTTATGGTGTCCATTTGAAATAACCTTCCTTTTTTTGTTTTACTGGTTTTCCTCCAGACATGGCCACCTACGCCCAACTCCAGAGCCCTGTCTCGTAAGAGAGAGGGCCCAAAACTTCAAAATCTATGGCCGCCTTGGCCTGCTACTCCCATAGGCACACGGGGGTTTATCTATGATCCTGAGAACGGGGGGGACTCCAACGAGCTTATATCAGGTATCTAGGACCCATCAGAGATACACCACGTGCACCCTTATGA
This sequence comes from Tuber calosporum, assembly GCA_003316355.1. Lineage (NCBI taxonomy): Eukaryota > Fungi > Ascomycota > Pezizomycetes > Pezizales > Tuberaceae > Tuber > Tuber calosporum. The sequence continues at coordinate 5,612 of QFET01007100.1, read as the reverse complement.
TTCATATTTCCAGCAATTGGAGTCTGAGGTATTCTGGGAGAACCCAAGCATCCTATAACATGGCTTGAGGGAGAAACTGCAACACACAGATCCAAGGAAGGAGGGTAGTTGAACTGATAAAGGGGCTAGTCGGGAGAAGAGGTCATCTGCTGGCCGACCCCCAAGTCTTTCAATAGGGTGCACATTTCGAAAGGTCCTGAGGGGGCATGTAAGTTTGAGGGTGTTCTATCCCCCCAGCGTAGGATACAATAGCATGCCCGAGACCTTAGGGACAACATCTTTGAGATTATCACAAATTTCGCACGCCGATTTCACAATAGCCCCTCTGCCCTAGGTTTAGGCGGCGGTGGTAAGATGTGCTGTACATTAGCACAAAGGGGCACACTTAAGGCAGTCCTCGCACCGGCCATAATATTTACTCGAGAGGCAGCCTAGCCATCACTCCCGTGTGCTCTCTCGGGTTGTGGCAGATTGGCACTCAGATATTCGAATACCCTGAACTCAGCCTGGAAAGCATGAAGAGATCTCACATTTCACTGAGCCAACATCCCGCCTAGACCGACCAATGTTTGAGCTAAGTCTCACCACCTGTCCCACCTTCTAGGTAGCGATCCCTGAGCAAGTACTCGGGGCTACAGAGACAACATGAATTGAGAGGGAAACCTGCATGTAGAGGGAGCCAACCGCACCACCACTAGGTGTAGAATTAGGCCGGTATTAGGAAGTCTACTGTACACCTTCCAGGGGAGGCCCTAGATGTGGGGTAAACAATCCAGTTGAAAACAGATAGTGCAGTCATTGTTGGCTACCGCACCACGCCCTTGGAGGTTCCAAGGTGAGGTTTCCCTGTGAACGTTCAAGGGCTCATAGGAGTAGGCAGTGGTGACGTTGCCATTGAGCTCTAAATCGGTTATACCATTGCCTCATAGTCACAGTTGGGGGGAATCGCGGCGGTTGATAGAATGCAAGACATAGCTCGGGTGCTGATCATTTTCCCAGATTCCATGCATCGCCTCCATTCTCAGTGCTAACAAAAGTAGGGAGAATGAGCAGCCGCAGTTATGATATCATACCCCTGCCCCGTTGTTTCGACAAGTCTTTTGCTTATATCCGATCCACCACGATTCCTCTAGGGTTCAATGGAGACACCTCAAGTTGCCCTACTGTCGCAGACTCAACAGTATGACTGGCTCTCCTTCTATTTGAGAAATGTGCAAGCAAGTTGTTCAATTCTTTCGGATCTTGATGCATTTAGGGTGCATTTAGGAATCACTATCACAACAAGATCTACCTGATTGTTTCTATACTCAATGCTTAGTTAAATTACTCCTACAATAGTCACTACACAGCGCTTATGAATCTTTTGAGGCTCTGATCATCGGATCTGAGGTGCTTATTTGATTTGGCTTGGCGTTTGGTGTAACAAACGACCCCTGTGTACTAGACTCACTCTCCATCAGCCTCAAAACCACCACCTGGCTTCAAGTATTGATATGCGTAGGGATCGTGAAGACTAGAGAACGATCTGAGGCTCCAAGCGCAAGCACGCAAATAGCCCACCACCAGCTATCGTTTATCCATTGATGTACAGTACGCATGCTCTTCGTCTCTTGAGCGGCAAACCTGAGGCTTCGGTACGGCCCGTCGGGCAGTAGTGGTACCGACGTTGCTGGTATGATACTCGAACTGTTATAGGTGAATTATCTGTCAAGTTACAATAATCTAAGAAGATTCCTCACTGGGTAGGGCGTTTTGCTAACTTATCCGGAGTGTTAGAGAGTGATCGACTAGGTGCCATACTTAAGGCGTCCAGGCTAAGTAGTGGTGAAAGGTGCGCCAAAGCCTCCGTGACTAAGGGAGGGGTTTTTCTGCAAGATGTGTTGTCAGAAAATCCGCTCCCCAGTACGAATTATCACCGCCACATAGCTCGCGGGCCCAGTAGCAAATCAAACCGCCCCATATCCTGGCATGCGAGGGGAGATTCAATCAAGTTATGCCAATTCCCAGGTCCCCGAAGACAACGGCGCCTTCGGGGCTTAAGCTAGCCTATAATGCGGAGGGCTGCCCAGTGCTGGGGTATGCACTGGCACGAAGTTCAATAACTTATTTAGGACGGGACGGGAGGGGGACACAGTGAGGCGTACCGTTTTTTTGCGGAATTGAAGCCCGCCGGGTCGATAGCACTTGAAAATCTCCCTCAAGAACCACCGTTAATGGACAAGAGGGATGAGCCCTCCTCATTATTATTCTGCACACCTGCCAAAGTTCCCACAAATCTCTCAAATTGGCCTTTATCACTGGACTACCAACAAGAGTCTCCGAATGAAAAGAGGATCAACAACAGTAAGCGAGTGCAGCGAGTCAGCTCTCAGTGTGCACATCAATCATTGCCTGGGATTGCTCTACCCCCCAATGCGTTGGCGTTGTTGACCCATAGCGCTCCGGTCTAGTGTCCTTCTCCTCCCCCGCAAATGTTTACTGTCTGAGCTTTGGAGAAACCTATATATGGCCCGGCAACGCCGACGGCGAGAAAGTCTTCGAAAGTAAGGTCATACTATTAGAACGCACACACATTGCCTGTGGAACTAAATCCATCCCTCCGACGCCCCAATTACCAAAAACTGAGAACCATAAGATATACGATACAACACGATACGCTCCATGGCTGCCACCACCGCGAACAGACCCTCTGGTGGATACACGGTGTCAGAGAATGTTGACAATCCCGCGGTCAGAAATTGGGTTGGGCAGAAGTACTATGAGATCGGATTTAACGGCGATGGAAGCTTTATCGGGAAGAAGGCCTTCAAGAAGAAGCTGCTCCAGGACGCACCGAAAGCTTTTGCGAACATTAATGATTCTTGGTGTATTGGGCTCTACGCTAATCAGATCATTAGGTAAATAAGCTTAACCAATGGAGTGGGGTATGTCAAGGTACCAGATGCTAACTATGCAATGTTGTAATTTCCAGGAACATGCGGATTGCCGGTGGGAACAGCCGTACGGATACTAATGGTGTGCCAATGGAGTGCTCTGTATGTCTCAGCTTGATATTATTATTACTCCCCTTCCACCCCTTCCCCATGTCTGACCATCCGTGTGCGCAGAGATACGATGTGCAGACAAATCACTCGTCATACGAATCTAAGTGCCTAGAGAAACAGGCCTTGCTGCCCACATCCCACCACCACCACAAGGCGGTGGATGTTTTCAACTACCAAACACTGCACGAGGCTCTCCAAACACTGGACGAACCATCCCCAGGCGAATACGAATCGGAGAAAGGTACCCCGCTGCCAGCATATGGGTCTATTGCTCACCACTACCAACAGCAAGAGTTTATTCCCTCTCCTTGCCAATACCAATATGGAATGCCCATCACCCCAAAGCCGCACCCGCCACCGCCCCCCTTCCAGCATGACCCTTTGGCATACAATCTCATGCAGCCGACGTACCCACCTGCTCCAGCATATGGGAGCTTAAGTCCGAACTACGGGTCAATGTACTCAGCCTACGGCCTGTCGCTAGCATACATCCAACAGCAAAACCAACAGTACCAGTACGAGCACCAGCAACCCCCTGTATACGGATCAAACGGGGTATGCATGCCAGCAGCATATGGATACAATCCGCTTTACGCTCAAACCCTGTATTCCCAGAACCAGCTCCAGCTCCAGCATCAACAGCAGTACTCACCAATCTACATCCCAGCACCATACGGCTCACCTCCATCATACGGCTTCACAAGCTACACCCTACAAACCACACCTCCTTCTTCCTCTCCCACTTCTTCTTCCTCTCCCCCGGGTAGTGCGCCAGCAGCAAAGCCCTACCATGAATACGGCGACTGTGGAGAAACCCTCCCACTCCCAGCAATGGTGAGCGCAACCAAACTCCTGGGTGGCGGGGAGATCCGCTCTTTAGCAGTATTCACATCTGTATTCCGGAACATGCCATACATAACCAAAGACGGGCCGATCGCTGGCATGAAACTCAAAGATCCATGCTTAAATTGCAAAGCTCTCATGCAGACCATTCCACCGGAGATATCGATCCTCGCCGGGACAGGCTCTGGCTGTGCGCTCGATTGGATTGTAGAAAAGGCTGCTTCCGCATCTGCCGCCACCACTACCTCCGCCACTACTACTACCCCACTAACAGCCATCCCTCCAATGATCGGGAGCACACCAACGCCCCAAGGCTACAACCTAATCCTATCAACAGCCTACTCCGCAACAAAGCCAGACATTTACCACCTACTAGAAACTTGGACACTAAACAACACGACCCCAACCCTCCCTGCGCACCAAAAGGCCTCACTGAGAACTCTCTGGAAAGAACTCATCCTCCCGTTCCGCGACAGGAACCAGATCTTCCGACTCGATAACGGGGACAATGTGGACCCAAGCATGCACATGCTCAATTCCGTAGAATTGCCTATATGCACGGTGTTCTGTGCTATTGCGTACGTCTTCTCTGTCGTTCTGCGGCCGGAGATCTCTCAACTCACTTGCACCTCCTCCGGCACTGCCGGAGACAAAGGCAGAGAAGAAGGGAAGGAGGAGGAAGGCGGCAGAGACGGGTTTTATTTACCGCTCCTGGCAGTACTAGGGAAATGGTGCAGTACTCTATGTCCATGGGCACACCCGAATGTAGTCAACGTTGCCTACTCCTCCCCAGCTCCTACCTCCCCGACAGCGGGAATAGACACCCATTTCGTAATCGGAACCTCGAAGCCAAGTGTACAGGCCGGCTTCCCCAGCGAAGTTGTGAAGAGCAAGCATCAGGGGCAAATGCGCACTTGGAGGAGAATATTCCTAGAGGGGAGATTCGGCGCGTTGAAGAATCCTTGTCCGGTTAAAGTCGCCGGAATGGCCGCCGGCGTCGGCGGTAGTGGTGGTGGTGTAGTGGAGAAGAGGGGATTTATTTGACTCTTTCTTTTTTTTTTCCTCTCTCACTTTTTCTCCTTGGCCTCTCTTGCAATTTTATTTTTCTTTTGTATGAATTGTTATTTTAGGCATGTTTTGGATTCTATTTACCTTACTTGATCGGTTTAGTTTAGCTGGGAATTACAAGAATCGGAATTTGTACCTCCAGTCTTCTTCTCTTTACTCTTCTTTTCATTTTTTTTTTTCATTTTTTTCTCTCCTCTTGTTTACAAAAACAATCATTTCTAATCCTCTACTACTCGTAAAAAAGAAGAAAAAGAATCAGTATTCACTTAATATCACTCGTCCCACCTCCCTCCCCTTACCTTACCCATAGACACTCGAATAATCAAAGCATAGGTTGCGTGGGGAGAAAATGGGCGAGAAACAAACAACAACAACAAACAACAAAAACAAAATAAAAGGCGAGCAGCTCAGCCCCACCGATGATAAACATCAGGAAAAAAGAGAAAGAAAAAATACCTTCACTCCCACCACCACCTTACGCGAGGAGGCAACCTAAACGATTACACGACAGGATACAATAACCTATCATACTTGTAGGTATGATACCAACTCAATTCCCGATCATAGTCCTACACCGACATAACCAGCAAGCCAGCCCGACAGACGTCCATAACACGGTTTCCGTATCATACAGTACCGTACTAGTAGTCTATACCC
>QFET01007099.1:0-23079 GCA_003316355.1 Tuber calosporum | reverse complement strand
CCCCCCCCCCCCAGAATATCTCACCATTCCTCATTCTTTCCACCCCGGTATTATACAAGTACCGTAGAGTAGAGTAGAGTACACAGCTTTGCTCAATTTACCTGACATACTGTATGATACTTGTATGATATCTTTCTCGCCTTCTCGCCCTGTCGCCTCCCCGCCTTCCTTCCGCCCTACCGCCTACCGCCTTCTCCTCCTTCTTCTGTGCGAAAAAATAAAAAAACAAAACAAGAAAGAAAGAAAGAAAGAAAGAAAGAAAGTGTGAAAATGAAATGACACCTTGTTTTTTTTTGTTTTTTGTTTTTTTCTCACTATTATCGTTCTAATAGCACAGTTACTAACTACCGTAGTATGGTGTTTATGTAAATAAATAAATAAATGAGTTAAGGCCTCGCATGGGAATAAGGATTAGGATACGGTATCATGGCGCTCGCGTTGTTCGATGTTGGTTGGGTATCGGTCGAGGTAGGGTGTAATTGTGATAATGTTATGATGGGTGTTATGTCGGTTTATAGCTTGTGGTTTATATTGTTGTACAAGTATGGTATGATGGTAAGGCACTGCCTGATCGACAAGTGAGAATGGTAATTTAAATCGGGATAGACTTGTGCTGTGAAGGTGTGTGAGACATGAAAAGTTATTATATTGTTTAATTATTATTATAAAAGAAAAAGGTATGATACGGGATTTTGGTAGTATGGGAATAAACGAACGGACAGAGTTGAGGTGGAAAGGGGGGGGGGGAGAGAAAGGATGGAACGAAAAATAATGATAATAATTCTGACAAAAATGACATAATTTAGAAGTCTGCTGTTATCTTTCGCTGTCCCCTCCCATATTATCTTATATACCTATGATACAAGTACTTGTACAGTACTCGTACAAGCACCTTACCCAACGCACCCCATCATATACTACCAAACCATATAAGCAAAAGAAACCCCCACCAGCCACCAGCATACCATGCAGATACCTGTACAAATACCCCCAAGCCGTAATAAAACTCAATCACGCCAACTCCACCACCACCACCACCTCCGACGAGATCGTATAATAAAACTCCCCCCTCACCCGCTTCTTCTTCTTCTTCACCCAAGGCAAAAAAAATATAAAAATATAAAAAAAGCGACAGTACCCATCCGATGGCAATCGATTACCTTGGAAGCCAAAAGACAGATATAATACCCACCTTGACCATACAAACCCGAACTCAAAAAAAGAAAAAAATATCATCACCCAATCTTGAATTCCCGTATCATATCACAAGATGTTCATTTACAGGCCTTGAGGTCTATTCTACGAGAATAGTGCCTTCGGGATTCTGGGCCAGGGGCGGTGATATCATACAAGAGATGTCTTTTCCGAAAATAACTCGTGGACATATTTTGGATGGGATATTGGTCTTTGAAGTTGGCTGGATTTGAATTGCTCTGTTATCATATATTGCTCCTTTAGTTTTTATTCTATTTAGGCAAATGGGGGGGTCTTTCTTTCTTTCTTTCTTTCTTTCTTTCCTTCTTATGATAGTTTGTTAAGTAAAGTTGGCCTGCGCACAAGTGCACTGTAAACATAATAATATTATAATAATGATGCTACGATACGATCCAATGGTATGATATTATTATATTTTCCAATGCAATTTTTCTTATATAAATCAGGGTTAGGGTTATTTATCGGAAAAAAATGTTTAGCTTTGCATATCAAGAGTTCAACTTCTATCTCTACCTTTTGAAAGGTAGGATGGATGATACATGATTACGGCCATGCAAAGCAAAGGAAGGAAGGAAGGAAGGAAGGAAGGATAACACCACCTACCCTCCACGATATTATAAAAACATATCGAAGGGAATAACCCCCAGTACCATCAACCAATTACTATACTATAACAGCGCCCTCCTTCCACACAATAACTCTACGATACCACCAATTTACCCCCCCATCGGTTATCAATCCAATCTGTATGATACCCTACCACCTCCCCTCCTACGCCAACGAGCCAGACTCTCATTTTCACCCCCGCTTCCCCTCCCCGGAAAATGCTCCCAACAACCATACATTATCATACTCTCCGCACTTTCAGGTATCATACCATACCCTTAACTAAAATACCGGTACTTGTATCTCACGTGATGGGTAATCCTGGCTGACTGACCTTGATTATATATAATACGGTACGGTAGTCTACTGCCCCGCCATGTTGCGGATTACGTGCATCGTTTTCGGAATGTTGGGCAATTCGAGGGAGGTGGAATTGGAATGTACGGTATTCCGGCGGGGATAAGTACAACTACAAGGGACACGAGCACCTTTTTTTATCCCGCCGATACAAGTCCTCACGACCGCACGGGTACAAGTACGTACATACCGGAATGGGGCTCCTCCAGCAGGGATGGCACAAGAGAAACATCTCTGTTTGTCGTGGCTTCGCCAACCGCTTTTGCCTTCAATAACATTCGAAAGTCCTCCCTTCCCTATTCTTGCCCACAACACGGTTCGTTTATCGTGAATGGTATATATACCGGTACATCATTACAAGGCGAGAGGTTATTACTGCGGTTGGGTAATTTGGGGATCAGGTTTGCCGGTTCCTGTTGTGTCAGTGGGGTGCCATGATATATTAATATGTTCCCAGGGTACTGTACGGTGTGATATCATATCATTATAATTTATAATATAGCTTTTGCACAGCACAATGACGGTAACTTGGTGCATCGTGAGGAAAGTTTATTTCTGGTGATACTTGTACCTTCTTGGTACTACTTGTATCTGGGTATCGTAGGCTGGCTGGCTACATTGCTATGGTAATGGCGGTGAGACAGGGATGCTACCCGGTGTATGGATGGTATGGTGTATCATACTTGGTAGGGACTCGGGAGTGATCTTGAGATAAAGGTCAAGCATAACTCTAGGAATACTCTATAAATGAGAAAGCCCATTCCATCTCCCACGACCCCAAGCATCGTAGAAATACCGGTATTGCTAGCTGTGAGCCGGTAACATGATGATGATGATGGACATCCTTCATCACCATCTAAAACATACCAGCAATAAAACGACCCATCAAATTTGGCTTGGCTCGAGACTCGGAGGCATCCCCTTCTGGCTCTCGCTCTCACTCAGCAGGGCGCCGCCCATTCTCTCGTCTCCGATAATTCCCGCAACACACGTGGCAAGCGAACCCCTATACCCAATTCCTTTTGTAAATTCCCCAATGCCCCAATGATACCATGGTGAACAAAAATATAAACCGGTAAACAAAACCCCGAATTAACCATGGTTATTTTTGTTTTTGTCTTGTTTTCCCTTTTTCCCCCACGGGAGAGTGAGAGGGAAAAATGAAAAATGAATAAAAAATAATGGAAAAAAAAAATGAAAAAATGAAAAAACCCCCAAAGTAACACCTAAACAATATAGACACTATCACCACCCTTTCCCATCTGTTTTCTCCCTTTCCGTATGCAAATGACCGTTAGGGATGAGTTATTTCATCGTCCTCGATCGCGTATTGATCCTCTCAAACATCTCCTTCGCATGAGCCCTACTCCTCGTAACCGGTCCTCTACCTTCACCTCGCCTCTTCATCCGCCTCTGCCTCCGTCGATCCAGCAGTATCTCTCCAGCCCTCACACACTCATCTCCCGCTGTTTCACACCGCTTCAGACGTCTGAATTCATGTTCGTCAGCACCTTCGCGACTACTCGGGATACTCGGTAAGTACTTTGCACTGTCACACTTCGGCCGCTTGGACGGTACAACGTGCGTGTATGGTTGTGCGTAGAAGAATTTTATGGCAGAGGGTGATAGCGAGTCGAGGTTTGCGAGGAGTTTTCGGCGGAGGAGGAGGGTCTTTGTTTTTGTCTCCCTTGTTGTGATGGTAGTGCGGGACAACGAGGTTTTAGAGCCGCGTCTTAGGCAGTGAGTGTTTGCGTGGGATTTGGGCTTTAACGCCGATGTAGATGTGATCGTCGGCTGGGCAGGTGACGGTGGAGGTTTTGGAGGATAATGATTGTAGCGTTGGTGGTGGTGATTGTGGTGGTGATAGTGTTTTGGTAAAGGTGCGTGAATCATTGTTGGTGGGTTGAGGGGGTTGTAGGTGAGTCCGCACATGTTGACAGGAAAGGAGCAAGTGAGTTTGGTTTGTGGAATGGATTACGAAGGAGAAATGGGGGGGTTGGGTACTTATTGTGGCCACAAGTCGCGTTTTACTTTATTTGGAGTGGCACAATTGCATTGATACAGTATGTGCCTTCATCTCAATTCTGGGCATTTTGGCCCCCCACCACCCCCCCGGCAGCCAGCCCAGCTGGAACCTTCATCTGAAATCTCATCCTCAATGGCAAAAAAATCCCGACCTCTTTCACTCTTTAGAGCTGAGAACACAATCCCCTGAGCTCCCATTGCAAGCAACAGGCATCTCCCTAATGCATAGAAAACATCAATTGTGGGGTTTGAACCACATTTGCATCAAGACTGAAAAACCCCTCCCTTTCTTCCTTTCATTCATTCTTCCTTCTATCCGTCCTTCCTTGGATTGATTCCCAGGAAACTGTTTTCCCTCATCTCCATTGGATGAATGCGCGGTGAGGCCTTATCCATGAGTCCTCTCATCAGCCCAGAATTCCGGGTGTTACTGCAGGGCAGAGATCTGCAGTCCGGTATGCCTTACTCAACAAGTTCTTGAGCATTCTTCAACCATTCCCCCTCACCTTGACCCCTTACCCTCGGTAAAATGAAGTCAGCAATTTGTTGCGCTTGCTCTCCCGATTCTGCCTCGCCCCAAAGCACAATCACCTAAGATAATACCGTACTGCGGTACATATCATCGCTCAAGTAAGCGGGCGGGGGCTTCGATGCATGGAAGCGAATGAAGAGGAGGGACACCGCCGGTTGCGGGGAAGCGAGCCGAGTGGCCGGGTTTCATGACTGTTTCGGGCGTAACGCGTGGTTGTAGAGTAGACTGCGGGCCGGCCTCTCGCCTGCATCAACTTGGCGATGTTGTATGATAGTCGCGCTCTCTTAGCGAGTGAGTAATTATGATCTCTAACCCCAGGGGTTTGCGGGGTCAGCTTTAGTTCCTGGGGCGGAGGGGGGGTGGATATCGAGTGTGAATGATTTTCCGTTGCGCCGCCGCGCCCGCAAACTTCTCATACCCATCCAAGCACTGCCAGCCCTTAGACACCCTCGCTTGCCCTCTTTTCCCGCTATTCAGTAGAACAGATTGTGATAAAAGCTTACAATGCCACTAACTTAGAGGCCATCTAAAAGACCTGCCGTTCTGTTGCTGTTAATAACAATAGGCATTGTTCTGAGGTGTAAGGAGGGTATGAGAACTGTGCGGACAGATGCAGGTGTACGATAAACCTCGTCCCCGCCCGTGTCCCGTTAAGTAATCAAATTACACTTTTTTTTTTCTAAAAGCTCTCGACCTCTCTCGACCTACCAATATCGGAACTTTCGAGTACTGGTATGGAGCTGTATTCAGCTCTGCCATGATGACCGACACAGGCCCCACGTCAGCTAAAGAAACCTAATGTAAACCGCCCTCAAATCCGGAGAGAGGAATGCTGCATGATGATAAAAAACTTGCGATGTTGTCGGGGATCCGGAAGTTGTGGTGAGAGAGAGCAAGTGTTTAGCCCCCTCATTCATTCACTTCCCAATCCTCAGTGTCATCATAAACCAGTGTGGCTATGGATGCATACCACCAATTAGGGAGCCTCAAGCTTGCCATCTCTGCGGCTCTAGAAAGAGTTATTGCAAGCTGCAAAAACGAGCAAGGGTGAGACCTCCTACCATCGTTGTGGACGTCCCTCCGTCCTTGGAAATGATTTGGTGAGTTGTTCGTTCAAGCAGAACAAGGCGGGGAACTGTTTTCACTTGTGTCCATTGGGCATTAACCTTGCCTGTTATGCGTGGATGCTGTTGCCTGCATATTGTTGCCAGATTTGGACTTTCCAACGTCAACCAATCCTGGAACCACAATATATCATACCATAATATGATTCTCAAGATGCTGTGCAAATGCACATCATCCTTCCCGAGGGGATTTGGCGATCCTGCACTTGACAGCGCGCTTCCCAAGCCCCATAACCAAAGGGGTAGGAACATTGTGCCCTGTCACTGTCACATACTGTAACCCTGACACCTCAATGCTTCAGCACCGTATTTAACCCTACCCACCAGCTTCTGACAAGTCTGGGCTGCTGGAAAAGTCTGTTCCGATTCCCCGCCGGTGGCTACCACTAAGTTCTCAAGTGCTGGCTATGTCACAGGTCGTTGTGCTGCGCGTGGCATGAGGGGCCGATCCTAGAGACCCTACGGTATCCTACTCAGAAGCTGCGCACATTTGACGACGGCGACATATCCCCTACGATAAGTCAGTATTTCACTATCGTACACACAAAAAAGAGATGAGCAAGAGCACTAGGCAATGAAGCGGGGAAGTTCTCAAAGCTGTTATCTCACAAATGACTATAAAGCGACCGTAGTGGTCAACTATGGCTAACTATGGCTAGCAGGGTCGTCGATAACCCCCCCGGAAACCTCATTATTCACATTACCATCAGTGATATAGAAAATCCGGTCCAGCCTTGTTTCCTCCCGGACACCTGTTTCCCCTAGGTGCATGGTGAACGCTCAAAACCTGAAATATGAGCACGATTCAAACAACACAAAATATTTTTCTCGGTTCTCCCTGAGAACCCTTGGGGTTTGGTTCACAGCAGGGGATCACCTATGTCCCTCTGGTAATTCCTTATTTGGTAACAGGACCCGGGATGTGCGCTATAAGTACATATGGGCGGCGTTAGTCCTGCCTATGACTGCACGTCTTTCGCAGGTCTGGGAAATAAAGGGAAAGACTTTCGGATACCGGCAGTATTCAGCAGATTCGCTGTCAAAGCACTAATGGCGCCCGGAGGCTGACGAAGTGAAATATTGTTTGTTTTGCACCGGACAGTTGCTCATGTCTGAGCCCCCGCCAGTGCCTGGACTTAATATCTGAGGCGATAGGTATTTCTAACGCCATCGTAGCATTGGTGGCGGATGGGGACTGGGCAATATCAGAGAAGGCCAAGTTTTTGCTCCAACCTACGGAAGCCGCTCTGGCTCATGAAGTAACTAGGTAGTTATATCCCCGATACCGGTAGGTCCCTAACCATATTTCCTTAGGTGAAATGTTGGATGCTGGGGAGCTTTTCGGAAGGTTTGCCCCAAACGGCGATCCTGTTGAGAGGTTGAGCCTTTTCTCGGGTCTATTCGGCAAGATGTGTCTCCTCCAAGACTTTCTGGGATTGTAAGATCTATCGGGAGCACTAGTAAATTGTCGCTAAAGTTTATCCGGGGCAACCCTTAAGCGTAGAAATAGGTAATGGCTTCAACATCCCAGATCTCATGGGTGTCACAGAGCTCTAAAAGTTGGGTTACTGTTACCCTGGAAAAGATGACCGGGCATCTACAGCGCCTACCGCTGGGCTTATCATCGTTTTACGCAATACAATGTAGTACGACAAACTATAGTCGAGGCCTGTAACATATCTAGGTAGGAGGGAGGAGCGTACGCTTGCTTTAGGAGGTGAAGTGGAACCTCTCTTCTGCCACAGTCTCAGATTTTCCTTTAAGTCTCGAGTCACGGAGAGATGTCAGGGGTTCCTTGGAAAAGCCGAAGTTCTCACGGAGTCTCACTCGACATTAGCCCAGCCGACGGGCAGATCCTGGTTGCTGCCAAACGTGCCTTTTGGTCATAGCATCAGATAGACTTCCATGGTAAAGGCTTATCAATGGGGGCAGTTGCAGCCCACGTCTGCTGAATGATCCGCCTGGTCGAAGTTTCAGAGCCCACGATACTGAGAAGGCGATGATGTTGAGAACTAGCGACGCCTGTTGGCGCCTGTAGAAACTAGGTGTTTAGGGTTCTGGAAAGGCGTCACAGGCCACAACCCCTCATCCATTCAAACCAGAGCTATTCCTTGATGATATACTGTATGTTGAATTACTGGTTTTATCAACTGGTAGTGCCCGGTAGACACAGCAATGGGCTGTCAACTACCTTGTGGCTTAACCTTGAATGCATGCCGAGCTCTTGAGCCAATTAATTATTCCGCCGTGCTTTTGGTGAGGTCTAGTTGAAGTTTGATGCCTCGCGGCTTTGCAGGGTACGATATTCCGTTGCCTTGAGGGGCCGGTTTACCAGGGACTGCTGAAATACCGTAGAAACTTGGATAATTGGACATCTGCTATGCAGTTAGAAAATCCCTTCTCTGGAAGCGGGCCCCAAAAACTTACTCCCTGTGATAAACCCGCCTACTAAGATTAACCTGAGGTAATTTTCCTGGGACCTAAGTGAAGCCTCGGCAGAAGCTCGTCAACTCAAAAGGATGATTATCAGCGGGATAGAGGAGGTCGCCAAGAGGGACTGAACGCTGTTTGTGTGGTGCTGGGACGCTCGTTAAGCCCATGATGGGAGAAAAGAGGTGCAAGACAAAAACCCAAGCATGGTGCCCCACAAGTCCCTACGGAAGGGTGGAAGGTGTGAGTGTAGTGATGAAATGCGCCCTATATGGCGTGTATACGCAATCAGGGTGTCCAATTCAATCAAGCTTACCCACCTTCCCTAGTAGAGGCACACGGCACTTCTAGTAGCGGCAATGCCTCGCGTCCCCCCCCTAGGGTTTCAATCCATAAGTCATCTGTTTTATGAGCGCCTAAGCTCCCTTCCTGGAAACTAGTTAAAGTTAATTTCAAACTGGCGACAGGCTGGTCATAGTCTATCATTCGATGTCAGTCAAACTGGGGGGTTGTAGTAGGGGCTTAGAAATTTGAGCTATATACAAGCGACTTCGGGAGAGTGGCTTCAAGAGAGAGAGACTGAAAAACTTACTTGCCTATCGGAGAGGGTTGAGGGGACCCACTATCCATGCAGGAAATAGCGACATAGAGTAGAAGTAGAGAAGAGGTTAAAGCAAACGGTAAGGAAAGCAGGAGAAAATGAATGAGAGCAGTATCGCATACTTGACCAATCGATCGAGCTATGATATGAAAGAAAAGTAAACAAGGCAGGTAAACTCTGACAGCTGTAAGCCGAGATAAACCGGTTACAAACTCTCTCGTACCCAAAGACGTAGAAAGTATTAGAAAATACCATTTCACTAGTGATGTCAGTAAATGGAGGTGATGTTGTGGCGAAAGTGCATTTGAATTGCTTCTCTAATGAGCAGAAACACAAACGCAATATACATCCTACTTTAGTGACGTCGTCGAATATCACTCGGAGTACCGTATTCACCACGGTGGCCATGCTCTGTTCTCTAACCGGTGAGTAGGAAGCCCACACTAAACACTGGTCTTCCACCATGCAAAATTTCCGAACAGCAACTTTGTGCGATCTTGCCATAGAAAAAAAGCCTTCCATATTTTAGATATATCTAGTTGGTTTCCATATGTAACCCGTGAAACCATTGGCGTACTATGTAACTAACCATAAGTATCTGGAGATCTGTGATACTGTTAAGAGTGCTTGGTGTGACAACGCTACTTGTCGGCACTAGGAATAGGGGAAGTTCTGATCACTCGTGTGCATTATCTCTTAGTATTATTGCTAAGAGAAAGTGACATTCCCAAACTTTCAGATTCTGTGAAAACGAGTACTGTATAATATAGAATACTAAAATTATTTAAAAGTGATAGCAGCGTTAGTATGTACAGGGGCATGAACCTATTAACCAGAGCAGACAGGGATATATTTAGCTTGCGAACCTTGAGTGTTCATTCTATGACTTCTTGCTGGATAAAATATTTTTCCTCTAAGACTACAGTTGTACAAAAAGCCAAAAGTGCCGTGGTTCGGCCCCTAATAGTTGGTAAGGCTCTGGTTAGGCTTTGTTTTGTTTCGTTTGATGCCGCATTATCTCTGCACTAAGTTAACAGAACTTTTAGAATACATTAAAATAAAATAAGATCTATCTTCTCACCTGTTCCCCGCCCAACCCCTGCCATGCTATAGCAA
This sequence comes from Tuber calosporum, assembly GCA_003316355.1. NCBI lineage: Eukaryota > Fungi > Ascomycota > Pezizomycetes > Pezizales > Tuberaceae > Tuber > Tuber calosporum. The sequence goes on along the minus strand of QFET01007099.1, from coordinate 13,073 downwards.
CATAATATGCGCAAGTGAGCAGAACCTCTATAACAAGGTATGTACGCTGATAGGGCTGGGAGGTATTGAATGTAAGAGGTAATGGTATATCCTCTCCAAATAAACCAAGAGTAAATATAACTTGGATTCGCTGCTAAAGTGTAACTCCTGACAGCATTAGGGCTTTCTGAAAACCTGGTATGGTCAAACAGAAGGCCCTAGGGAAAAAAAAATAAGGCAATATATGGTAAGCAGATATATCACAGAGAGTAGTGGATTGGACACTATTTTAGCCTTCCCAGCTTTTCATGGTGATTCTGATAGGGAAGTGGTTTTACTAAGTTTGTAAATGAGGGGCTGTCCTGGCCTGGCCGAGGTCACTGGGCCTTTATACTTTGTGGCCCTAAGTCCCCACTATGTGAATAGAGGAGGCACTTATTAAGGCTTAGCACTTGACCATCATATCATTGAATCATATCCCACCTGACATAATATTCGTGCACCCTCAATTTGTGCTACTTTGTACTACTTAGTTTGGGAAACACCCTCCAATCTTAAGAACTGCTGCCGACCATGTACTCTAAAAGGCAAAGTTGTGGGACACGGAGGCGACACAGGTCCCGCTATAGAGAGCCCGCACCCCCCCCCCTCCCCGGGCAATATGAACTTGTATCAATTCCTACCATCTGCTGTGACGAAGTATTAAAATGCCCTCTCAATTGGGGAATTTGTATACACAAGTGTTGCAAGCTCGGAATAGTTAGGAAAATGTTTGTACCAAGAGTGTAGCGTAAAGCCCTGTGATATCCTCTGCGATAAATGCCGTAGAAACTTGAATAATTGAACCACGTGATATGCGGTTGGGGCCCCCTTCTCAGTAAGGTCCGGCAAAGTATTTTTTTTTTCTGTTTCGGAAGGAGGAAGGGGGGGCTGTGTTTTTGCTATGTTCGCGGCCCGATTTCCGGGGGAGGGAATTTTCAACTAGGTAGCACACGGTTTAATTCTTCCAGGTTCCATGGTAGCCATGATATAATAGGACGCTTTAGTCTTAACTTTAATTCCAATTTTAACTTGCAGAGCCTGGGGTTGGACACGCTCTTTCCCGTGCTGTCGTGCTGGCCTTTGTTCAAAATCTTTTTATATACGAGTCTCAAACTCAATACTTCCTTTGTCCTAAGCAACACAAATCCCCTTGTCCCTTGGCGGTTTCTGGAGCAGAGGCTCTGGTAAAACTTCTGCCCCAAGCCCAAACGACCAGAAATGAAGAATAAATAGTATCATATGATACAGCTAAAAAGTCTGGCCGGATATCTTCCTCTTGGAGCTCCATGGAACAGGGCGGCGATGCGTAGAAAAATTCCAAGCCGAAGGTTCAAACTCCGAGGGCCCGGGCGTGACGAGGATTGACAGCACCGATATTCCCACGTGATGTCAGCCCCTAGGATTATGGTATGTAAATTATTGTAGCAATGGGGGTTAACCCATCACTCACCCCCGGTTTTCCAATGTCGCCATGTCCACCGACATATACGAGCCACGAACTCCATTCCATCCAACCTGATCCCAACCTCACGGGGGCAAAAGGAGAAGAGCAACCCAACTTAACTCATTCCATCACTTGTGTGATATACCGTATACAATCCAGGCTCACCCCAACCCCGGAATGGTGCGGATCCCAAAAGACTTTCAAAGCCGGGTGGAGCGCCCGGCCATTCTAGAGGATATATAAAAACAGCTGGAGGAGATCCGCCCGACCCCGGTTCCGGTTTGAATAATACAGTGTAAGAACCCTTGCGACCCGGAACATTTCAGCCCTAGAGTTGGAAAAGTGTTTTTTCGAGTGCCAAGTTCTGGGTCGATCTGTCGGTCACGAGTGCAGGGAGCTGCGCTCCAGTGGGGCCTTACTCTGGGCGCTGGTCCTCTTTGGAGGTGGGGTGGGTGGCACAAGCAATTGAGCTGTTGGGTGTTCATGACGAGTCACTCGTAGAGAGAGAGGAGACGTGGGTTCAGAAATTAGCTGTAGGGAGGAAGCTTCAGTTACATTATTTCTCCCTCCTCGTGCACTCGGATATCGATGCTTTTGTGGCCACTCTTTAGTGCTTGCAATTTCCACAGGTTATCCTTGCTTTTCCCCAAAACGTTCTCTCTGCGATCTGCAGCCCCATCTTTCCATCCACTTTGATAGCAAGCCACTTAACTTGAAGACCCCAGCACCACAAACCTCGTACCGGTAAAGTACCCACCCTCACCAAGACCACAGGAAGCCACCTCTCACCCGATCCAACTGCCAAGTGACAATTCCACCCGCTCTCATCCGGCAAATAGGGCGCTCCACACTTTTTACACCATCCCAGGATATTATATTTTGATTCCACCCTTTTCCACCAGTAAGTTTTTCACCTCGACACTAAAAATAAAGCTTTGCCAAGCCTTAATTCGGCTATTTCTTCTAAATGCCCCCTTGTCACTCGTTGTCTTGAACATGCCAAGAGTTTCTGAGAATGTCAAGACACCCAGGTACTGTGCTGTGTTTTGATTATGGTAGCACCACAACGGCACCAGTGGGTCACCACCCCATTCTTGTTCAAACCCTTTTCAGTTCCAACTGAAAAGCACAGCCCATCAGCGTGAGTATCTTCCGCTGCAAGTCCGAGTATCGTACTGCACGAGTACTAGTACATATGTTCGTACCCTACCGTACCGCACAGTACGGTACCACCACCACCATCACTCTTGTACCATGCATCATGGCCGAAACAAAAAGCAAGGAAAGAAAGCGAGCGAGCAATCGGATTCGCTGACTTGTCTAGTGCAGTCTTGAATTGGATATTGTCAAACCAAACATATCGTATCCGGTACACTGTGGCGGCCGGGAAGCACGTATGTGCTCTACTCGTACTCGAGTATATATTCACCTTCAGCCCTTCCGTTTTTCCACTCTTCACCCTGCCTCCCCCCCTTTCCCCTTCCTTAACCTTTTATGGTTGTCCTGTCGTTTGTACTTGCCGTTCGCTACACTATGAAGCTTCAATTCTCTCTGTTAGGGGTGGTGAGCTTGGGCCTAGGAGGAGTGCTTGCTCAGTCTCCACCGACGCCGGGAATCACATCTCCACCGCGGATCACGGCAACGACCACTAGCGTTAGCGGATGCCCGAAAAGCATTTGTGCGGATTATATCAACGAGTGTGGGAAGTGGTATGGGGGCTGCTTGTACGTTTGCCTCTTATATTGTTTGATGTGGAGCAAGAAGAAAGGGGAATGAAGAATTGATTGTGAGCCCTTATTATATTAGCCTTGATCCGGTTTGTACTGGAGGGAGTGTTTGGCCAACTTTCACCAAGCCACCATGTACTACTTGTTCTAGGACTATCTGTGCAGATTACGTGAACGAGTGCGGGAAGTGGTATGGCGGTTGTTTGTGAGTTTCTCCCGGTTCTGATGTACCTGAGGTGTTTGGGCTCATAATTCGACAGCCTTGATCCAGCATGTACAGGCGGTACCGCATTCCCCACATTTACCAAACCTCCATGCCCGACCACTACGACGTGCTCGACGTCGATCTGTGTGGATAATGTCAATGAGTGTGGGCAGATGTTCGGCGGCTGCTTGTAGGCTGCCCTTCTCTGATGGCCGCCGGTATATACTGACAGGACAGTCTTGACCCTGCGTGCACCGGCGGAACCAAATGGCCCACGTTCACCAAGCCGCCGTGCAACTCTACAACTACTACCACAACCAGTGCTTCAACAACAACAACGTGTTCACGTGTGATCTGTGCCGATTATATCAATGAATGTGGGCAGATGTATGGGGGTTGTTTGTATGTTATCATCCTTCCTTCTTCCTGCATAGCTTTCAGTGATTGACCGTTCTATAGCCCGGATCCGGTATGCACTGGTGGGACAGCTTGGCCAACCTTCAGCAAGCCTCCTTGCCCAACGTCAAAATGCAGTCAATCGATATGCTATGACGGGATCGACAAGTGTGGGCAGTTTTACGGCGGTTGCACGTATGTTTCTTCAGCTCTGTTGCCCGAGATATCTTACTTAATGATACAGGCTTGCACCAGAATGCGGGGGTCCTAAAACCCCTACCTTTTCGATGCCACCTTGTCCACCAACAACTGTCACAAAGAAACCTACTACAACCCCAGCATCGACATGCACTGTCTCTCTATGTGTTGACGGAATAGACGCTTGTGGCCAAGGCTGGGGAGGTTGTTTGTAAGTTTTTCCTTCTATAAAGTTGAACGTTGCTAACCCCGAACAGCCTGGCACCAGAATGTGGTGGGAAGGAACCCTCATGGACTAAGCCGCCATGCACGAAGACAACTGTTACTCCGACTGTGACCAAATACACAACTACTTGCCCCCCTGGACAAGCAGTGACTAAGTTTGTGACGAGAACTTTAACATATGCTTCCGGCCCTGTGAGATCTTATTATGCCGACCCGACAGTTCTCTCATCCTACTCTTCCATCTCATACTATGGCCCAGGGCCGAGTTCTCTCTCTGGCTCAATCAATACGTACACCCCACGTTCCACCCGCGTCTCACCCTCATATGTCCCGACCGGCACTGGCCGTTGCATAGCTGCATCATCGGCCGGTTTAGATACTACTCTAGATGTTTGCCCCCCAAACATTCAACCCACATTACCGCGCTAACATGACTAGTTCGACGACCTTTACGATGGAGTCTCATTCACGCCACGACCGCCCTACAAAGGCTTCAATTTCTCCAGATCCATCAACCCCGCGGCGCCGCTCACAATCGGCAAAGCCAGGAACAGCCAATTTTCGATGGAGGGAGGTACAAAGACCGGTATAGGCAGTTATCCCGCCTGGTTATTTGTCCACAGAGCCACCAGGCAGTTGCCTTACCCGCCGAGTTTAGATATCATTGCCATGAGTCAGGATGGTGTATGTTTTTACCTTGTCCCAAGGAGTTGAGTGCAGTGCTAATAAGAGTAGGACCCGAGAAATTGCGCATTTGATTTAAAGTCCTTTTATGTCAAGCCCACGTTTGTTGGTTGGTTTAATGATTCGAGGATTAATGTTACGGCGTGAGTGTCTGTTGCCGCGTGGTTGTGTGGTTGGTGGCTAACAGATGGATTAGGTTTGATCTTGATGGAAGATTTATTAAAACAGAAACCAGGAATGCCGCCGGAGGGTTAAAATTCGATGTCGAAGGGCAAGGTTTCGAGGGAATTGGGCTGCTCACAATTTTGGACCTGACAAGCGAAGGTTTCTTCATTGATGATATCAAAGTCACAAGTTAGTACATTCTTCGTTTTCTCCTTGTCCCATTCTATTTTTCGTGCGGCAGCTAACCGAGTCCGTTAGGCCGCTGCTGTGCCTTCCCCAAACCACCCACAACATGTCCTAGGGAAGGACATGGTGGCCGGCCAGTTTTCATCCAAGATGTAATTCCATCCTATGATACCCCCCTCTCTCTCTCTTTCTGCCTAACTCTAACCCAACCCCACTGCAGTTTAAACAAGTCCCAGGAAATCATAGCCTCCCCTACCAAGTCAGCCCTTGGGTACCTTATGGACACCTCTTGTTCCGCACCCACTTCGACCTACCCACCCTATCAAAAATTTCCGACCCAGTCCTGGGTACCAGTACAATGTTACATACAACCCCAGACGTCCTAAACATAACCCTTTCCACAAAATGCAATTTTTGGCTTGGTGCCCTCTCTATAGCGCCCGACGAGCCCGCTGCTGGGGGCAACATCATCATTGAAGGATATGATTTCCACAGTGAACTTGCCTGGACACATACTGAGGTAGTGTCTGCGGCGGGTGCAAAGAGGATAGATTTGAGAAGGATTGACTACCCCTCAGTTTGGGGAGTACGGATTAAGATTGTCGTTCAAGAGCCGAATAGGACGAGGTTAATGGGATTTGCTATCGATGACTTGATGATGTCGGCAGGTTGAGTGAGTTGTGTGGATTGGGAATTAAGGGGAGAATATGATGGCTATAATGGTTATGTTTCTAAATTAATTAATGAATACGAGATGGTTTTAAGTCTAGTTTTGCTGGATAAGTGAAGGGTGGGCCATGGGTGATAAAGGTCGTTTGCTGACGCGAGGCTAAAGCACGCCGAGGATTGTTTTTTTTTTTTTGCACCACTAGAACCATAGATCTCCAAGAAATCGACCCGATATAAGATGGAAACGCGCTCCCTGTCTGGAATATATCATTTCCCCCGCCCCATTTTTACTCGGTGCTCATTGCAAGCGTGTGTTATTGCAAGTGAGTGAGGTCCTTTACAACGTATTTTTTCCATAAAAAAAACCCCTATCTTGGAATATACCTTGGGATGAAGAAACTTTCCACTGTTTATACCACTCTTGCTAAATGAGAACGAAACCCCCTCCTCCTCTCAGAAGTTCCTATGTGGATTTAGCTACTTTGGTGGTGGGGGGGATTTTTGAATTTATTTCCCACTTGATTCCTGCGATAGCTGGTGATGAACCCCCCCGCCAAAATTGTTATGCTTTGCTTTGTCACTGTCGAGTTACATACAGTACTTGCACAGGAAGTTAAACGAACGAACCCTTATCGTATGTAGGATAGCGACGACGGGCGATCGGACCAACAGTATACTTAGCACATTCCAATTCACACTTTCGGACATCGATATGGGGGTACTATCATACGTGGGGAATTCTAGACTGTTGTTGTTGTTGAAAAGGAGGAGGAGGAGGAGGAGGTTATGTATCTATAGGGTCGCGACTGCGCTTTTTATTGAAGGACCATCGATCAGTCCTCCCCCCCAAATAGCATCGACAGATGTCAGGAGAATTCGGGGAGGGGGTTATTTCTCTGCTTTCTCCACAGCAATCTCCTCCTTTTTCCCCTCCTCCCCGAGATGGGATTGATCGGTCTGCTGTATTTTTATGATTTTAATTTTTATTCCAATGTATTTAGCTATTTCCTCCCATATTCATGAGCTGCGGTACATAGGCTGCTGCTTCTACCGCCGGTTCACACAGCCCCACATATACAGTACTGTACTAGCACACACCGTTCCCCCAAGCTCAGACATCGAGCAGCAACCCCCGTCCGTCTTTTTGTCTTCGGAAATTGCCATGGTCCGTGAAAGGATGCATTCCCGGAGACAACTCCTGGGGTCCGGTGGCCTAAGTTGGGCTTTTGTGGTGCTTGCACGTCTTGAGTTTTAGATTGTTTATTACTACTCTTCTATGCCTGGCTCTTCTTGGATATAAAGTATTTCTTTTAATAAGTTTCGGGAGGAAGTGCCGTCTTGTGAAGCAGGGTGTTGCTGTTATGGGAAAAGTGTGATCGTGAGCAATTTAATCATGTTTTGAACAGGTTGGTGGTTTTGGGGTTGAGGGTGTTGTTTGCTTTACATTACACCACTACTGTACTTACCCTAGCCTCTAATTCCAGGTGCCCTAGTGAATAGCAAACTCACCATTGGGCGGAATCTATAGTACACCTCATAACCTATACCCAGCCCGGAAACATGCCACCCGTCGGCCCGGGGCGGAAGTGTCTATATCTCCCCCTCCCTGCTCCCACTTGTGCCCCAGCCACCCAGGGTTCCTCGTCGCGGGCGGTCCCCAGCTCTACCTCGAACGAGTCATCTATAAGTTCTCCACGATGATCGCGCAAATGAGCATTCTCGGCAGAGGGTGATTGAGCCGGTCATCGTGGCGATGTGGAGTACTCGGGTATGGGCGTTAGTAATAGGGTGGACAAAGGTTCGAGATGTCAAAGCTTTTTACCCCTCCTGGCGTTATGTGTGCCGGATTGAATCGTTTTTTGCTTCTGACAATAATGGGCGGGGGCTCCGGACCCCTGCCTACCCCGTCACTGGTGCCCGTGCCCGAGCAGTGTCTGGTAGCTGACGTCACACGAGCTAACGTCAAGCGGCCGTCGTGTAGGAGTCCGTCGATCGCTAGGTGGTCTGTGTAACTGGCTGCCAAGTACAAGGGTATCTGTGCTGTGTAGTTTGTGCGATCGAGGTGGGAGATCAGTAGGCGTAGTGCTTTGATAGCGTGTGGATGGCAGCCATGTCACTGGCTTCCAGTGGTGCGCGGCCTCTGTGGTCGATAATAGGTCGGCGCCGGCTGCGCGAGGAGGTAGAATACGATATTGTGACGGGAGCATAACGTTGCGAGGTGCGGGGCCGTCATGCCGTCTATCTCTTCTGGCTTGTTGACCAGTGTGCGCCCTTGAGAACGGGCACCCCGGGTTTTCTGGGAAGGTTTTCGCACTCAGGAGGTTGCCGTTAGTTACCGCTGCGTGCAGATCTGTGCGGCCCCTGCGGTCTGTCCAGCTGCAGTCCCGCGCGGGCCCTCGAGTAGCAAGCGGATGACGGCCGGGTCGGTAAAGACAGCTGCCGCAACATGGAGCGGGGTTTGGTCGCTGCTGTCAGGGAAGCTTGTGTCTATGCCTTGCCTTGCGAGGAGGGCGAGGAAGGATATTACTTGCATCCTTACGGTCTCGTGCAGGATCCTGCCGTTTCCCTGGCTACTACCTTCCAAGTTTGGGCGGTTGGTAGTGAGCTTGGGGAATATGCCGAGGCGACTGGCGAGTAGGAGTTAGAGCAGCCAGATACCGGTTGTGACAGCTCCGGGGACCGTTAGCTCTATTTTTGGTAAATTGGGGAAGGAGAAGGAAAGTTAAAATGTCAAGCATGGAGGTGTGTACAGAAAGGTGACGCGGGCAATCGCCGGTAATCGCTCAGGCTTCACCACCACGACACCGATCACAGGACTCCTAGCCAAAAATCTCAAGCAACAAAACCACTCACAGAACTTCAACTAAATACCAACCCCCCCAACCAAATCATTCCTCACAGCAGCAGAAATACCACACAGTGCCTCAAGCACCCCATACTTATTCTTATATCCAGGTTTCTCAATACGGGCGAGCACCCTCGGTCACCCCAACCAAAAGCTCCAGTAAATTCCCCCTCCTAGCAACAAGAGCGTGCAAAATAGCCGCATTCCCCAGATCATCCAGCACATCATCATGCACTCCGCACTCTAGCAACAACACAACCATAGGCCTAGACTCGGTGGGTATGGCATCATAGGTGATTCTGTCGTAGCCGTTTGGGTGCTCCGCTATTCCAGGATCCCCCGAGAGAGGAGCTCCCTAAGGCGAGACTTCTCGGGTCCTCTGGCGGCGACGCAGAATGCCCTACGGGCCATGGGCAATGAGCAGGGGCGGAATATGCTGTCTGTTACCGTAGGGAGGGGTACAGGGTGGCCGCATGTCCGCAGTTGGGTGGATACGCCCTGGAACGGAGGTGAGTAGCGACTTCGAGGAGGAGCTCAAGGAGTGACTCCCTTAATTCCGATTGACCCTTTTTCCTTCTCCGAGGGGAATGGTATCATACTATATTCGCAACGCCCGCGGTTCTAGGGTTGGTTGACGAAATTGGGGTTCTGAAGATGGGGAAGTTAGACTAGGTATTCCTTAAGTGGTGTGGCCCTGGTCGATGCAATGATATCATAGTGTTGGACCCGGGCAGAATTGAAATTCAACCGGGGCTGGACAAAGTATGCTGTCTTGGCACCAATCGTCTCCACACAACTCGTGACCCAACCTTGAATAAGAATCCTATGATACGCGCTTTACTAACCCCCCCACTCTAGGTAGAATACCGTTTTGGGCATAAGCTGACGGGATTTAAGTCAATAGAAATCGAGTCAAATCTGGGGGAAAGAAAAACATCACACAAAATTTAGCAAGGAAGCCCATCTTCGCAGAAACCCCTCTGTGGTTCATGGATCATCACTCACCCACTGACAGATCGCAGAGGCAAGATTGAGTGGTAGGCTCGCGACAACCGGCTTCAAAGTTGAGCACAATGCCCCGAACAGGGTTAGCCTATCCCACCATAGCACTCCTATACCTCCAAAATCTGCGGGCGCCTACCCAATCATGTCGCACCCTCACCTGTATTGTACATCTGCAAGTGTATGAAGTATGTAGCGGCCCTGGGCTGCCTATCCAGAATGCACGACCCCCTCAAAGTTCCTCTTTGAGGCTCCTACAGCCAAAAAAGTGTAAATAAAACAAACAATTTCCTAGCCAGTCTTGCTATCCCAACTGCTCCTCTGAACATAAGGGGATATTGTTGATAAAAGCGTTTCTAGAAGATATATATCATTACGACTCGACCCGCCAAAAGAGTTGATGTCACTGAGATATCTAGAAGCCTCATACTCTGACGTTTTTAAAATACTGCGGCAGATGGGCTCCTGAGCATGGCCCTCACTTGGTGGGTGATACCTAGGGGGTTCGAGGGGAAAAGCGGGGTTGGATTTACAGCCTTGGGGAGAACTTTACTTGATAACAGCCTAACCAATTAACACGAAGTTTGTGCAACCGACGCGTGAGATTACCGCCAACCCTCCCCCATCTCTTTTCAGCCCTCAATTACATCCCACTGCGCTTTCCTCTCCCACCACTCCATCTAATTCAAGACCTGTCACAGCTCGTCACAGCCCGTCACTCTGGGTGCTACTGCTGTTGTCCTCATAACTCTCCACATGATGCCCTGAGATAGACGGCTGTTTCACAGGGCCGGTAAGCCTCCTGTGCGTCTTTCACATGTTCATTATCCCGGCAGCCTGAAACTGAGTGTGCAATATTAGGCTGCGCACTTGTTAAACATCTCACTTACCACACTCGTTTATCACAACTGATCTCCTATTCGAGTATAGTGAAACTTATACCCATGTGTAATACCCAAGTTACCACCCAAGGCATGGAAATCTTTTACAATATGGAGACAATCCTATTCTGTAGCCCCGTCTCTTATCCTACTACAATGGCGGACAAAAACCAACCAAGAAATCAGAAAAATCCATTTAACCTACGGTACCCACCACTTAGACCAAGAACAGCTCTTCCCCTCCTAACACTTGATCCAACAGCACATTTCCCAAATAGATACTGTGGGTAGCCATTCCCGTTGTAATATCAAGCTGAATACCTATCCGGTGCAGCAGTGAAAGATTCCAAGAATAGGTTAGCCCTCGGGGTAGCTGGCAGGCAGGAGCCAGGGTTTCAATTCCCGCTTTCGCCCCGAGCTATTATCGAACTATGTATCGCGTTGGGCGGAATAATTGGTAAACCCTGCCCTGTGGGGAACTGAAAGATCGAAGATTCAGCTATCCACAAAAAAAGGCTGTGGAGTGAATTGGAACCGCTACGCCCTGGTGGTACGGTAGGATTCAAGTCTGGAGCATACATTTAGAAGGGTGAGAACCATAACCCGTGGGATATGATAACAGAAGAATGGGATAAAAAAATAAAGCCGTTTTTCCTTTTGGAGTTCGGGTCCGGTGGGCTGGAAGGGTGGGAATAAAAAGATGTATCAGATTATACCTACTATAAGTTACTGGCGGTTATGATGAAAACCAAATCCCATTTTGGAGGAGAATTTGCAAGTTTAGCTATTGTAGAGCTAGTGCAATGTGGAAATATCTCGTGTGCGGCAAGGAGGATGCGGGTGGAAGAGAAAAACACCATCATTCTGGCGGGTCAAACAGTGATCAAGACAAGGGAGGACCTTGTTATACACAATATTATTCAGCTAATAAAACTACCTAAATAACCCAGAACCAACACTTAGATATTTCAAAGCTCTCCCCTCCCCATATGGTTTATCACTGTAGGCAATAATAACAAAAATGCCCAACTTTAAATCCTCATGGTAACAAATAAACAGCCCTCCACAATAAGTCCTCTTATCAAAAACACAAGTATAATAATATAAAAAAAAAAACAATAATAAGTGACCACTACCAGTACTATAACCAACAACAACCTTAAAATCCTCCCAACATGATAGGCTACCAATTGCCTCACACTATAATATTATATAGGACAGTACCCGCGCAATGTTAGCAATTCCCCTCCCGAGATTATCCCAAACGAGAAATCAGCCGTGCAAGTGCATCCCCCAACACACGGATTATATAATATATATATATTATAAAATTAACGAAAAACGACCGTTAAAAAGCTACCCATATCGAATACAGGTACAGGTAAAAACTCCATTCCGCCAAAATTCCCCCACCCCCAACTGTAAATTATATATTATCAAGATTTTCAAGTTAAGGTTTTTTTTTTTTTTTTTCCCCTTTCTACTCAAACAGTGGAACACAAATCCCCCCCCTCCTTTTCTAAAATATATATTGTTGATCATACCGTGCCTTGGAAATCCCGTAACATATTCTAAATCGGTCCTGTATATAAGGTAACCGCCCGGAACGTGGGCGTTAATTGATCATTTCCCATTCTTTTACGGGTGCTTGTCACTTTAATCGTTATTCCCTCCTCCTGAATCTTGGGCGAAATTTGGAGTTTGTAAACATAGTCTGCTGGATTTACGAGGGGGGGGGGTTTCTCTCTTCTATCATACTTGTAAACTTTTACCCAGTGTGAAGATCCCTCTTTACTTCTATGATACCTTTTGTACCAGTACGGTACTATACTTGTAGCTTGCCATTCCAACTGTGATGCCTGCTCATGCATCGAATTGTGTTCCACAGTCTACTGGATGTCGGTACCAATCTCTCCCCCAATATATCGACGATTCCGTCATCTTGAGCTCTACAAGTAAGAACAGTGGGCATGCGAGGTATATATATCATATATCTTCTCTTTTTTTTTTTTTTTTTTTTTTTTTTTTTTTTTTTTTTTTTTTTTTTTACATTCTTCTGTCTTCTCAGAAGTTTTGTTTGGTTGCTATTACACCACACTGGCGATAGAGATTCTTGGGATGCTCTTGGAGCAAAGTGCAACTAGTACTTGCACCGTAGTAGTGGCGATAAAACAACCCGGGAGCTTACACACAAACAAATCCCAGTCTAAGATAGCCCCGGTACACGGTATTTATGAATCGACACACACAAGCCTTTCCAAGAGTGTCACTCCCGGATTAAGCATTCAAGGTACATATCCTCCTCCAAACGATACCGTAAAAAAAAAAAACCTGGAATAATTGGCTACGAGCAATTCGTTGAAGTTGCATCTCCAAGTGAGGTCGGTCTTATTTTTCTCTTTTCCATGTGTCCTCCCCCCCCCCC
>QFET01007084.1:0-15712 GCA_003316355.1 Tuber calosporum | reverse complement strand
CGCTAATGGACACTAATGCAAGCCCGGTCGTGTTCACAAACGTCAGGACATTACGAGTACTCGAGCACACAGTAAAGGGCGGATAAAGTCTTCGCACACACAAAAGTGGCTTACGAGCAGTAATAATAATATAATAATAATATTCGGTAACTAACTACAATACCAGCCCTAAAAACTGGTGGGTCACAAAGTGGTGTGTTCGATCGCTGCCCCTAGTACTACGGTACTTGCGCAGGTACTCGAGTACGAGTATATACCATGCCAACGGCTCAGTGCTTGGCACATTGATGGTTGAACCAAGTTGGGCCAAGCTTCAATGATTGAATCGTGAGATGCTCGGGGTCTGTTCAAGATTGTGGCAACTCATTGGTATTGAATATCAATACAACAAAAGTGGCCTCGATCACAGCTCAAATACCATGAGAAAGAAAAAAAAAAAAAAAAAAATACACCCTGCCTTTCCTCCCACTTGATAGGCTACAGCCTCCGGACGGCCCAACACAATTCTAAATCCCCCGTACCGTACAAAGCCCATAGAACACTGCATGTAGCCTTCAATGACTGACGCGCCGTGATGCGTACGTACGTAGTCACCCCCCCCTCCCCTCCCCCTTCTATACCGCATGTAGTCCCATCTACTCCCTCCATGCACGCAGTGAGCTCCCGGTTCTTCCTTCCCCTCTCACGGGGAAAGTTTGATGGACAAAAGAGAGGAAAAATGAAAAGAATGAAAGGTCTAGGCCGGCTCCTGGACAAGTCTAAAAAATGGGCCCAAAAGGAGTTTGTTAAGGTTTTCCCACATAAAAGTATGTTCATAGTTTGTGGCGAATTGATGGGCTTGGTTTCTAGGCTTTTGAGGATTGGTTGGCTTATTCGATCCGTCTCTTTCCCTTTTAGCATGCCGTTTTGGGATTGGGGGTACTTGGAAACCCAGAGGTGGTAACAGTGCTGCCCAGCCTGGTCAGAATTCTTTGGTTACCGGAAGGGTTGCGACATGTAAGTTGCGTTATTCCCTTGAACTTTTATGTGGTCAACTGTGGGACAAGCAAGGCTGGTTACTGACAGCCCTGACAGGTGAAAAGGACGAGGGAGAGGAGGATGAGTTCTTAGAGCCTGGTTGCACAGAATGTCCCAAGTGCAGAGATTGCTCTTTCAGGAGAGGGCATTGGTGAGTGGTGGCTCATCACATTTTCTTTCAAAGAGGCCAATACTGATTTCAGAAAGGAAATGTCAATGATTTTCTGTGGATTACGTCTGAGTCATGGAAAGCATATCTGTAGCAAAATAAATCATGCTGTTTGGCCTAGTGCTTGCACAATACATTGTTCGTCTATTGCTAGACGAGATCGTGGCTCTTCTGAACCGTTTGGTAATTTAAATCTTAGCTTTGTAATGCCCTGTTTGGCAAGCAAGAAAAAATGTGGCATTTTTGTTGCAAATGAAATATCGCAGCGCTGCAAACCTTTTGATTGTAGCTCGACTTACATACCTCCTACCAAATCTCCCTTTCATCGAGGTCGCCGTGGTGGTAGCTACTATCCGAACATGCATCTATTTATTCTCATTTATCAAAGGAATTTAAACTTCAGCAAAAACCGAGTTTTCAGGAAAAATGTCATTTTTTTACATGGTGGCGTGTCAAACAGAGCCTAACACTGAAATAGCCCCCTGAATCCCGCTTCCTCCAGCTTCCCGAATTCACTAAAATTGAAGATGCTCCTAGAGCACTATTCTCTTTATAATACTGTACATACCTTAATATCGAGAGCTGGCCTATTAATGAGACAGGCGGTCGCGCTTTCCCTTGAACTCCATGTTCATAGTAACCTTGATCTCTGGTAGGAAAGAAGGGGGACCACATCAGGGATGAGCCTAAATCGTGACACTAGTAATAAAAAGGAAAAAGGAGAGAAGAGCTGCTATGACCTGCCTACACAATATCCCCTAATCCTCCTGGGACATCTTGGGCAGTACAACTGTTCTGGTCCAACGGCTTCTCAGGAATTGCTTGCTGCAGCAGTGGGGGTTCGTCTGTAACGCCTGGCACCAAGCCCTGCGGAGTGTCGTTAACAAGGGGCAAACTTTGAGGGCCATTCCCGCCCGACGAACCCGCGGGTTGCAGACCCCCCATCAGCGAAGGCGGTTGGGAGTTCCCTCCCAGCTGCGGTGAACTCGGCTGAAGAGCAGATACGCTCGCTGCATGTTGCGGATGCTGTCCCGAATAAGGTACGGAGGCGCTTGATATTTCTACGGTGCCAGGGGCCTGATATGCGTTTGCGCACATCTGTTGTCCGCTCAAATCATTAGCGGTGGAGCCAACTGCGTGTTGGTTGTATTGCATTTGCGGGGCACCGGCTTCTAGTTGCTGGGTTGTTGATCTAGCCATGCTTGAGCTCGAGCCGGCCCCATCTGTGGGCAAAGGTTGACCGGTTGCTCCTTGGGCCGCAGCTTGGGCTGCTTTCTGTGCGTTGGTTTTCCATTTGATGCCACAGGCATTACAGACTGTGACATTTTCCCCCTCAATGTCGGCCTTTCGCCAAAGGGATGTTTTAGAAGTCTGGCATATGTGGCAACTCTTTGTCGGATCTGCGATTCTACCTTTCCTAGAGCGAGGGGGCTTTGGAGGTCTTGGGGGCTTGGGCAGCTTGGGGACTGGTGTCCTGACTGCACTGGTGGAGGGGGAAGGGATAGAGGGTTGAGCGGTAGGCTCTCGAGGGATTGCCTTATTGGAGCGGTTAAACCAGGCCCCCATATTAACCAATATGCCACAGAGCAGCTCACCTTTTTAACTGTCTTCATCCGTGGCCTTGACGGTGCTGCTTGAGGTGCGCCCGCCAAGCTCTTAGGATCGAGTGTAGGTGTGCTGCTTTCCCTTCTAGCCCTACGTTCCCGCAGAACCCTGCTAGTTGCTTCCACCTTTTCGTGCACTTCAGGCTTGTCCGGGATTGCCTCACCAGGTTCACGTCTTAGACGGAATACCAGGAAAGTATCCTCTGCCCTTTTCTTTGATGCCATCATCTCTTTCATATGCTTGCAGGTAATCTCTGGACTGGCAACCACTCTCTGAAGTATCTCCAAGGGTTTGGGGGTTGTGGACTCCAAAACAACTGTTATAGGTTGGTAATACTCGTCCAAATCGTCAACCGGTTTGCGAACTAGTATGAACGATGCTCGGACCATTGTTCCACCTCTCAGATATTCAAGGATTGCATGTTTGGGGAAAAGGAACCGATCTCCTTGGCTGTATGGGTCAACAAATTCAAACACTACAGAGGTGATCTCTTGCTTAGGGGGCTGAGGAAATGGCCGGGGCTTGGGATTTGTCTGCACCGTATGAGAGGCAGGAATTCTATTAGGAGTGTACTGTGGAGGATGGTGGGCGAATTGTGGAGAGCCGGAATGGCTCTGTGAGTGCGGTTGGCGTTGATATTGTTGGTGGTGGTGTTGCTGCGGATGGTGTTGGTGTTGATGCTGGGGTTGATGTTGGGGTTGCGGCTGTTGTATGTGCTGAAGTTGTGGTTGTTGTTGATGATGCCGCTGTTGATACCCCGGATGCGCCTGTTGGTGGGGTGCCTGCGCTATGTGACCGCTCCCAAGGGTGCCAGAAGGCCCAGGAGCTTGTGTTGATGGGCGTGCTACATGGCTATGAATCAACTGAGAAATTATGACGGGGGTCAAGGCGTCAATATGGCTCTGGAATATCTTGAGTTGTTCTGTCGTCGCCTTCCCAGCAGCAACAATCCGCATGAGGGCTTTTAAATCAGGGTCAGATGCTGCCCGAATAGCGAGAGCTTGAATCACAGGGTCAGAGCGTGAGGCTGCCTGTGGGGGCGCCACTCTAGAGGGGCCTTGTTGAGAAAGATTGCTTTGTTGTAGTTGTGGGCCTTGGTGGGATTGTTGGCCGAGGGTAGGCGGCTGCGAAGATACGCCTGGATTGCCCGCAAGTCTTTGATGCGGGACTGGAGTTACTGGGGTAGGGCTTGACTGTGCCCGGGAGGGATCTGGGATCTGGGCAACACCCTGTTGAGGAACCTGATGGTGCACCGACGGTGTCTGAATACCAGTTCCTGAAGGCTGCCCATGGTGGGGTGTAAAACCTGGCCTTGGTGCGGTGTCCCCCGAAATGCCGGGCTGGGGTGTTGGTGGTAATGCTTGCTTATGTACGGGGTGCTGAGGCTGGGGTTGGGGTGCAGGTGGGGGAGGGGGAGGTTGCTTGACGGGCTCCAGTACACCAAACAATTTGATCTCAAACTTATGAGGCATAGAGCTCATGGTGCAATTTCCAAGCCTGGTCATGCAATCCTTTGATGGATTCTTCTCTAATTCTGCTGGGCCCAACTTCCGTGACTTTAACGGCTTTATCCAGAATTTTTCGAAGATATCCCCGTCCACCCATTTCCTTTGCGATCTGATCAACGACTCTGACATGACCTTGCTAACACTTGGTTAGCAATTCTTTTCCAGGGTAGCCGCAATAGTAGGCAAACCTTTCAGCCACAGATTTGTAATCGGTCAATAGTAGTCCGTCTGGCTGGCGTCGTGGAATAACCGGAAGTGGTCCATCCTTTGTAAAAGACGTTGGGACCTCGGGGGTGGAGGTTTGCTCCTCTGGTGTTGGAGTTTCGGCAGCAGGAGTTGCACTGCGGTGTTTGGAAGGATGAGACTCCCGAACGGCAACCGTGCGCTTCCTCTTCTCCCCCATCTTGACTTTTTTGTCAGTCTGTAGCTATAATGTAGAGCAGGTTATGGGGTTGATGTATGGCACAGTGCCTTGATGAGGAGAAGGTATTACAACGCGTTGCGGTGGTATGTGCGATTTGATCATTATTTTCCTGCCAAGAACTCGGTCTATCCCCCAGCGTGGGCATTCTGAAAGCATGGCTCTGCTCGCGTGCTCAGTCGGATTCCATCAGCTCGCCACCGAATCTAAAGAACATCTGTACCTATATCCCTCCCAACACCCATTCGATTTCTCGTCTCCTTACCTCTTTACCAAATTGCCAGCGAGCCATCACCGGCCTTGGTCAAGAAATCATGGTCCGCGATCTTTTAAAGAAGGCGTATTGGCCACTCGTAGCTCTCGGTGCTTCTTATTTCGTCCTTCTCGGGTTATTAATGGTGCCATGGATTCAAAACAAGTGAGTCATTTGCTTATTGTATCTATGGAATTAAGAATCCGAGCTGATATACCATGTTTGCCCTAGTGCGATTTATATGCATAGAATGAAGGTCACTTGGCGACAAGATCTTACGAAGCCGGAAGAATTTGGATTTGCAAGTCTGTGCACTAAATACCCCACGCAAAGCTTGATCATTATTTGCTGACAAGGCCCTCACAGAAAACCAAGTGGCACCTTTCTTTTTGAAAACTCCAGATGGTGAAGACATATTCGCGTGGCATGTCCTTCCACTTGGTCTCTACAAAGAACATCGGGAGTCCTTAGTGAAGCAAAATACCGGCTTAATCACAAACCCGTTGGGATCCGAGAATATAAAACTCTTAATGGCCGATCCAGAAGCAAGGTTGATTATTCACTGTATGTACACCATTCAAACATAACTTGTATCCAGTACCCCACGTCCGCTGACAGATATAGTTCACGGTGTACGCACGCCCTACAGCCTCCGTCAGTCACATGCTAATATATACTCGCTAGAATGCCGGAACAGTTGGAGCGTCATGGAGACCTACATACCTACGATCTCTCTCTGCGGGCGATCCATCTAAAATTCATATAATCGCCCTTGATTATCGAGGATTTGGCCTTTCATCTGGTACCCCGTCCGAACAAGGATTAATCACTGATGGGATCACCGCCGTGAACTGGGCTGTTAACACTCTTGGAATCTCACCCTCCAGGATTGCTGTTGTTGGCCAATCACTAGGAACAGCTGTCGCCATTGCCACTGCGGAAAAACTAGCAACACACCCAACCAGTCCCATAGAGCTCGGTGCAGTCATTACAATTGCTGGTTTCAGTAATATGAAAGAATTAATCCTGACCTACAATATCTTTGGCTGGCTTCCAGTGCTATCACCCTTGAGACCTTACCCTTTTCTCCAAAGATTCTTCGCGAAGTTTATCACCGATACGTGGGAATCTGATAAGCGGCTTGTCTCACTCATCAAGTCCAGTAAGAAGTTGAACTTTGTCGTTCTTCATGCCTACAATGATTTCGATATTCCATGGCAGCACTCTGATAGACTGTTTGTGACTGCTGCCAATGCAACACAATCAGGGAATGAAGTGACATGGCTCGAGATTATGGGCTTAAAGGAAAAGACTGAATTTGGGGAGGAGAGCTATCAGAACAAATGGCCGACGGCTAGAAGCAATGGCCATTCCATTGAGCAATGGGTTGTAAGATGGGGAGGTCATAACCAAGTGGTTGCGAGTGCTGGGACTTCCGTTATCGTCGCAAAGGCTTTAGGACTGTAGACCGTCTGTATTAGAGTACCCGAAATCCTTTCAGCATTTTGTCAGGGTACTATAGCACGAGTTGTGGTAGATTTTTCTCATATTTATTGTCAGAAGATTTGGAGATACTCAGGTTAGAAAGGTGGCATTAAATTCATAAAGACATTGATATCAGAAAACTTAGTGTAACGAACACAAATTACCCATCTCAATTCAATGCATACCGCATCAGGTATTATGATTTAGCCCTCGATACCATAAAGCGCTCGTACTTACTCAAAATACCCCCGAGTCTTACCAATAACTTACGGTAAACCTACGGCAACTTGAGTGCTCCGCTGCAGTTTAACTGGTCGTTCCATAGCCTCTAGTCACGTAGCCGGGGCAGTAGCATCAGTGGACAATCCTCACAGCTTGACTATCGGTTGCAGTGCAGTAGGCAAGTTACCGGTGCGGTACGTACCGGCACCTGTTGGGTCATCCCCCGCCTACCAGGCGGCCGAATCGCAGCCAATTCAAATATCGATGATATCCATCTAGCAATACAGAATGCTCAGAACCGTCTTTCAGCCCCACCCCCGCTCTCTTCATACCCACTTCCAGCATCATAACAGCTTTAGGTTAATATCCAAAATGCCTCTTTCATCTCACGTTGTCCCAAAGGCATCACTCCCACCTCACCCTACCTTCTCACACCACTGCCCTGGTTGGCCTGCTGAAGTGTATATATCTAGCTCAAAGATCCCTCACTGTTCCGTGAGGCAGCCTTCATAAACGGCCAATTTGTCCTAGCCAAAGACTATAAAACTTTTGACGTCCACGACCCTGCTTCCACCGACAAGATCGCTACTATCCCCGAACTCAGTGTTGCTGAAGTCAAGGATGCCATCAGAATTGCTCGGGATGCCCTCAAGTCTTTCCGAAAGACGCTTCCCCGTGAGAGAGCCAGAATGCTGAGAAAATGGTACGAGCTCATCATGGAAAATCAGGAGGATTTGGCTACACTCATCACCTGGGAGAACGGAAAGCCACTGGCAGATGCCAGGGGCGAAGTTGCATATGCAGCAGCTTTTCTCGAGTGGTTCTCTGAAGAAGCGCCGAGGATATATGGAGATAACATCCCTACCTCTGTTAGAGAGAACAGGGTTGTTACTGTCAAGCAGCCTGTTGGTGTTTGTGGGTTGATTACTCCGTATGCCCGCCCCTGCTTCTTCATCATGCCAGATTTTTTCACTCATACGAAATTCCCCTCAAACAAAGGTGGAACTTCCCTGCAGCTATGATCACTCGTAAAATTGGTCCAGCCCTAGCAGCAGGGTGCACGGTCGTCGCAAAAGCTCCCGGTGAAACGCCATTGACCTCCCTCGCCCTCGCAGAATTGTCAAACCGCGCCGGCATTCCCAAAGGCGTTGTAAACATTGTGACAGCTCTCAAAAACACCCCCGGTATTGGCAAAGAGCTCTGCACCAACCCTATCGTCAAAAAGGTGTCCTTTACCGGCTCCACAGGCGTCGGAAAGCTCCTTATGCAGCAATGCTCTTCTACTTTGAAGAAATTGTCTTTCGAGCTTGGGGGCAATGCCCCCTTCATCGTATTTGACGACGCCGATCTCGACAAGGCGGTTGCTGGCGCTATCACAAGTAAATTCAGATCCTCCGGACAGACCTGTGTTTGTGCCAACAGGATATACATCCAAGACGCAGTCTACAACGAGTTTTCAAAGAGGTTCGCAGAAAAAGTTAAGGGGTTCAAAGTTGGTAGTGGATATCACTTGGAGAATACTCATGGTCCATTGATCCATGAGAGGGCAGTCGGAAAAGTCCAAGACCATGTTGAAGATGCCCTGAAGAAGGGAGGGACCGTACTCGTTGGTGGGAAGGGTTTGGACCATCTTGGGCCCAATTTCTATGAGCCTACGGTCATCACGAACATGACCAGCGATATGAGGATTCACCGAGAGGAGACCTTCGGTCCTATTGCCGCTCTATTTAGGTTCAACTCAGAGAAGGAAGTGGTCGACCTAGCAAACGAAGCCGAGGTTGGTTTGGCGGGATACTTCTTTAGCAGCGATATCGCCAGGATTTGGAGAGTTGCGGAGGCTCTTGAAGGTGTGTTCGACCCCTGGCACTCTTCTTTCAGTTACAACTTAACCTGTTGGTCCATAGTGGGTATGGTGGGTGTCAACACTGGCTTGATCTCAGATGCTGCGTCACCCTTCGGGGGAGTGAAAGAGAGTGGCTTTGGAAGAGAGGGCAGCAAATACGGCATTGATGAATACATAGTCATCAAATCGATTACTTTTGGCGGTGTCGGTGAGTTGCAAGAATAAGTGACGGACGAAGTTTATTGTCTGTACAGTTGCAAAAATACCAATACTGGGGGCACCAAACAAGCGAATTCTTCAACGAGGATATGCGTTACTAAAACACTTGTGAATTCCAGTATTTGGGCCTGGACGATTAGTGACTGCGGGTCATCACTCCTAAAATGTCTAGCCAAACAGCTAACCGAGTGCTTCCTGGTGATGCTCTACCGCCTGAAATCTCGGAACCAGTTACCCAGATTAGATAGATTAGATGAAAGGAAACATTATAACTGTTTTTACCCACGACCGTTCCCTAATTTCTGCCCCCCCCCTAACCCACTCACACCACAAGACGACGGCGAGCCGGGTCCGCAATCATGAGGGCTGCGAAAGCAAAATCTCAGTTCCAGCCATTAAGGCTCTTCCCCTCTGGCGTCGTTGTCAGAACGTTGCGAATCCCAGCGACTGTTGCGAGAGAGCCACCAAAATGTTCGGTTCCGTATTCTCCGTTATTATCCCCGTTTGTGCGAGCGGACTACCCATTGGGTCTGAGTAGAGTAAGCAAAATTAGGGGTCTTGCATCCGCGGCGGCTGCCCCAGCTGTGTATGTTCTGGTTGACTGACAATTCGCTTTTTTCAAGTGCTGATATCTTCAACAGCTCGGAGGAACCAGACATCATCCCGCAGGAGGAAATTCTCGCAAAGATGGATCCCAAAGAAATGGCTCGATTGGCGAGGGTTCGGAATATCGGAATTGCTGTCGGTTTTTTCTTTCACCTTCGTGGTTTTAGTAATTTACTAGCGATGGGTTAATAATTCGTCCAGGCACACATCGATTCCGGAAAAACCACTTGTACGGAACGAGTCCTCTTCTACACCGGCAGAATCAAGTCCATCCACGAAGTTCGCGGCAAAGATGCCGTCGGCGCAAAGATGGACTCAATGGACTTGGAGCGCGAGAAGGGCATCACCATCCAGTCTGCTGCTACCTTCTGCGACTGGGTAAAAAAGGAGAACGGTGTCGACGAGAAGTACCACGTCAACTTGATTGATACGCCTGGACATATTGATTTTACGATTGAGGTCGAGAGAGCTCTGAGAGTCCTTGATGGTGCCGTTATGATTCTTTGTGCTGTTTCCGGTGTGCAGTCTCAGACTATTACTGTCGATCGACAGATGAAGAGATATAATGTACCCAGGATATCCTTCGTTAACAAGATGGACCGTATGGGGGCGAATCCTTGGAAGGCTATTGAGCAGATCAACAGTAAACTGAAGATCCCTGCTGCAGCCATTCAGGTACCCATTGGTGGGGAGGACTCTTTCCAGGGTGTTGTTGATTTGGTTAGGATGAAAGCTATATTCTTTGAAGGCCACAAGGGGTGAGACTTTGTGCTCTGAGGTCTGAATTACATCTGCAACTAACATTGAATACAGTATCAATGTAGTGGAGAGGGAGCTCTCCGAAATCCCAGCGGAAGTTAAGAAACTTGCCGAGGAGAAGCGGGAAGTTCTCGTCGCTACACTGGCGGATGTTGACGACACAATTGCAGAACTTTGGCTAGAGGAAAAGATACCCACACAGGGACAGATTAAGGCAGCCATTCGTCAAGCGACCCTTGCACGCAAATTCACTCCAGTGCTTATTGGTTCCGCATTGGCGGATAAGGGTGTCCAACCAATGCTCGACGCTGTTTGTGACTACCTTCCCAACCCATCCGATGTTCCGGCTATTGCCCTTGACCGTCGACGAAACGAAGCCCCGGTTTCTCTGATCCCATACAATTCGCTCCCGTTTGTTGGTTTGGCTTTCAAGTTGGAAGAGGGCAACTTCGGTCAATTGACATATATTCGTGTCTACCAAGGAACCCTGAAGAAGGGCATGCACGTCTACAATGCAAAGTCAGGAAAGAAGATTAAGGTTCCAAAGATTGTCCGAATGCACTCTGACGAGATGGAGGAAGTTCCCTCAATCGGAGCTGGAGAAATCTGCGCTGTGTTTGGTGTTGACTGTGCTTCTGGCGATACCTTCACTGACGGAGGGCTTCCCTACTCCATGGTTTGTTTACCCCCCCAGCTACCCAGAAACCGGCTAACAAATCTAGACCTCGATGTTTGTCCCCGACCCCGTAATCTCCCTCTCCATCAAGCCCAAAACCAA
Source organism: Tuber calosporum (assembly GCA_003316355.1). Taxonomy (NCBI): domain Eukaryota; kingdom Fungi; phylum Ascomycota; class Pezizomycetes; order Pezizales; family Tuberaceae; genus Tuber; species Tuber calosporum. Next base: position 4,827 of record QFET01007084.1, on the reverse strand, counting down.
GGAAACAGCAGCCTTCTCCAAAGCCATGAACCGCTTCCAACGCGAGGATCCAACCTTCCGCTGCAAAGTCGACCCAGAATCCCAAGAAACCATCATATCGGGGATGGGCGAACTCCACCTAGAAATCTACGTTGAACGACTCCGGCGCGAGTATGGCGTCGACTGCGTAACGGGAAAGCCCGAAGTGGCCTATCGCGAGACTATCGACTCCCTTCAGGAATTCGACTATGTCTTCAAACGCCAGACCGGCGGTGCCGGGGACTACGCCCGCGTGATGGGCTACATGGAGCCCACGCGCGACCCGGAGGGCAAGAACCACTTCGAAGAGCAAATAGTCGGCGGCCACATCTCAGAGAAATTTCTCTACGCCTGCGAGAAGGGCTTCCTTAAATCGACGGAGAAGGGTCCCATGATCGGACACAAGGTGCTGGGCACGCGTATGATCATCAACGACGGCGCAACGCACATGGTTGACTCGAGCGAAATGTCGTTCAAAACTGCGACGGAGTATGCCTTCCGCGACACCTTCAAGCTCGCCAACCCCATCATCCTCGAACCCATCATGAAAGTGGCCATCTCCGCGCCCAACGAGTTCCAGGGAAACATTGTCGGTCTCATGAACAAGCGCAATGCGGTCATTGAGGACTCCGAGATCGGCGTAGATGAGTTCACGCTCACGGCTACGTGCTCACTGAATGCCATGTTCGGCTTCTCGAGTCAGCTGCGTGCGGCGACCCAGGGGAAGGGTGAATTCAGCATGGAGTTTAAGGATTACCTGCCCACGCCACCGCAGCTGCAGAAGGAGCTTATCGCGAATGTCGAGAAGGAGAGAGCTAGAAGAAATGCTGCTAGATAGGTTGAGTGTGAATGGGAAGGGCATATTTTGGTGGCCCTGGGTGGGAGAAGAAAAAAAAGTTTATTAATGGTTGGCGTACTTTGCATATCAATTTGGCTTTCTTCCCATCTTTCTCCCTTTCCTCTCTTCATTCCCTTATTTCTTCTTTGTGTTTGTTATCCTGCCTTTTTCCACTTCAGAAGTTGGGGGTAGGTAGATATATCTTAGCTGCTACAGTATGCACAAGTAGAGTAGATTCACAGGTACGATACGATATAGTACAGTATAGATTACCTTTCTCATTTCCGCAAATTCAGGCTTTACCATGTACCATATGGAGAGGAATATTCGCAACTCTGTCATTTCTTTGGTTCGAGGGGACAACTTTGCATGATGATGGGGACCCGAGTGAGATCCTTGGATATCATGATACCCAATTCACCAGACCGCAAGAAAGCAAGCACGTTACAAATCCGGCCGTCAGAACGAAGCAGGGAAACCAATCATTGGCAGTCTAATTAAATATTCTCAGGAAATTCGCCTATGAAAGTCTCATCCACTGAGCTACATCCCAGCTCCCTCAGAAAATAAAAAATCGGCGAGTCAAGCAAAACAACAGACAAGAGATAGAGCTACGGCATCTCCATAAAGCCGCTCACATAGCTTACACTGCTCCCATTAACATCCTCGAGAGCCTCGCTCTGAGCGTAGTAAAGATATCTAAACTTCCCCAAGTTGCTTCCCTTGTTTTCACCAAACATGAGTTCTGCAGCAGCCATTATCACCCCGATGGGATGTCTTCCACAGATAGTGTTTCTGGTCTTCGAAAGATAGGAGGAAAATTCGCTATGCTTTCCCGTCGCAATCGCCGTCATGCCTTCGTGGTCTAGGGCCCTAATGGACTTATGAAGGGGATGCTTGATGGCCTGGGCGCCATGCTCCTTGAGATGGATGAACTCGGGATTGGGATTATCGTGAGTAGGCAGTTCGCGAAAGTAGCCGGTGTATGAAAAACGTAGTCCCCTGCGATAGAAGCTTAAGCAAGGTGTTTCAACAAAGAAGGGGCTCTCTTCTTTACCAGTGGCAAAAGTCAGTAGAAATGACAAAAGCATTCTGGGGATCCTCAAGGTACGGCTTTAGAAGCGTCCCGTAAACCTTCTCTTGAACACTCGAGATGCTTCCGACAACAATGGGGACAATTTTGACATCCTTGTGTGATTTCCCGGCACGCTCGATAGCTTTGTAAATATATGGAAGATGCATTTCGATACTGTGTTCATCTTCATCTGCCTTCAGGGAGAGCCAGGTAAACTTCCCTGTATTGGCTAGTTTTTGAAGAAGCTCAGAGTCTAGAGTGAGCTCTCCAAGAGGCGTATCATAGGAGTCACAGCTAGAGATACTGCATCCATTGATGTAAACATGATGAGAAGGTCCCAAGATGAAGATCCGAGTCCTAAATGGAGAAAAATTCAGTTCCTTGAACGGCCAAAATCTCGGCGGTGGTATTTATACGCTTGGGAAAGATCCCACGCCTTGTAGGCGAATCCAGCAGTAGCACCAGAATAACTATAACCAGCATGCCTGCATAGAAATGAGATATTAGTCGATCAGTTCATGAACAGTAGTCAGTGACCTGTAGCCCCAGTGGCTGCAGGACACGAACTACGACGGCAAATATAGCAAGTAGAATATTTGGGGCCTACGGTGCCAATATTACTCTCGCATTTAGAACAGGAAACTCTGGGATACCGCAATCTTCCGAGCCCGCTATCTGGATCCACGCATTGAGCTGATTATCGAGCTTACGCTTGTCAGCGACGTACCAAGAATTGGCGTGAGTAGCTATGCGCCGAGGCATAACCTTTATTCAGGGTCTTGACTTGGGGTATTGATATTGCGATACTGGACAAACCAAGAGTGGGTTGAGTAGGGATGGGGTGAGACGGGATGGGATGGGATGGGGCGAGGGGGAGAGGGGAAAGGGGGAGTGACGAAGACGAAGGTACAGCAATGCTGGCGGGATGAGTTCGTTGCAGAGCAAACAAGAGGCTGACTCCAGGGTGTGGCAATACAGTGGGTTAGTGCTTGTTTTGATCTCATACAAGTTTCCACAAACACAGGGTTTAAGCCATCAATATGCCTCGAGCACTGGACATTCATGATGGTAAAAAGTGACACTCATGGTGGGGTAAAGATAACGTTGGTTATAGGAACAGGGTGCAAGTGCCAGGGATAAAGCTCTCGCACAGTTAATTCAGGTTAACCCGCAAAATAAACCCTGTCTTGCACGAAAACATCACTCCTGGCACTTGTGCTTGAGTACCGTACACTGCTATGAGTTACCCATATTAGGGTAAGCAGTAACCCAATTGAAATCAAAAATGAGACAGATGATGCAGCGTCGCAACATTATCCACCTTAACTTTGTCAGGAACCTGCACTTAGTACACACGGCAGAGGACGTGGGCTCCTTGTCTAATACTTATCAGCCCATGTTCCCCAAATAGTTATCTTTATCCTCCTTGAGGGTAGGTGGAAGATTATGGATAGTATGTTAAAGCTATCTTGCGGCACTACTTGTTAAATTTCAACTGAATCCAGAGTAGGCTACTGCTCAACGATACCAGCCAACAAATGACAGGGGTGTAAATAGTAGAGGTAAAATGTGTGGGGGTGGATGGGACTGGTGCGTAGATTGTGGCTGGTTGAGACAATCAGGTGATGTTGACAGGTTCACAACCCCGGGCAATGTAATGAGTGCCTAATAGCGGACTTGAACATTACTGCTGAACATTGCTTTGTGGCTTAATACAACATTAAGTCTTTCTTTGACTGAATGGCTTCCAACTCTGTCTCAACCATTTTTGATATCGTGCCTTTCACCTTCCTATTGAGGCAGGTCAAAGGCGGGATTCAATATTATAAATATATCTGAAGATCCTGTATGGTCAGGAAACTTGGAGCTCTATAAGTATGTTGGAATGGGATCCACTGGAGTAAAGAATATGATGGCTGTCAAGTAATTACTGCTGGATCTTTGCTCTTTGATAGGCCCATACTGGGAGCTTTTCTACTTTTAGTTTAAAGTTAAAAAAGGGAAATAACTTTAGGAATATTATACAATTTTCATATTTTGCAAGAGAATATCTAAAAATAGAAATATGAAGTTGTTTTAGTTTTAAGGAAAACAAATTGTTTTCAATTATAAGAGGATTAAATATGATATTAACAATTTATTTATTATTTTATCAAGAGAGGTCGGATATCCATTATGTGTTACATCAATTATTACAAAAAACAGATGGTTCATACAATCTAGTGAAATGTTATTTAATATCAAAAGGTTTCTGATCAAAAATTTTGCCTTGGTATCAAGGCCTTTTTGCTATAATATTTAAATTTAGTTATTTATAAACACATTTATTGGATATATGTATTATAAAACAAGATTAAATCATGAAATATAAAGAAAAAGTAGGAAATAACAATATCTGAAGGGTATTTTATTAAAATTACTGCTAATACAACTGAAGAAATTGATATACAAATATCATACAAAGTAACACCCAGAGGGAGGTTTCAACTTCAACAAATTGCTTGAAACTGGATTTTTATGAAAATATTTATAATTTAACCTGTATTCAGGTTCTTATATTGGCTATGAATTATATATAAAATTATAAAATTACAAGTATTGATAGTGGAAGAATTAAAATTATGACTATGCATGTAACGGAATCCTATTATGTTTCTACTATTACTACTGACTTGATGTTGGTTATTACTTATTTGGGTTTATACCTGATAAGCGCTACTATTTGGTTGTCCCTTCCTACTTGGTTATGACTTCCTAACTGGTTATTCTTTCCTTGTTTCGCTTATCACTACCCCTCCTTACTTATACCCAGTTGGGTATTGCTATCCCCCTGCTATACCTACTGGATTTGTATAGTAGTAGCGATCTCTTGTTCCTTCCTGTTTGGATTCCATTA
>QFET01007082.1:0-20257 GCA_003316355.1 Tuber calosporum | reverse complement strand
AATCCTCGTAAGCCTCACGAGGCTTACTCTGCTTTTCTGTCCTTCCTGCCTAGCGCTCTTCTAGGCAATCGTGACACCCAGAATGAATTCAAGCTGTAATTACTTCAAATGGTTGGCATACACAGTGGTGAATGTCCCTTTCTCCAAGTCTGTATGGGGGCAATTTTAGTGTATTTTAGAGTTTAATTATGGATCCCGATATGTCTTACCTCCCTTCCTGCTCCCCTGTCTCACCCCCCCTGTTTCCCAATCTTTCCTACCAGAGGCTGTACGAACTTGATATTGTCTGTGCGGTTTCTTCAATTTCCCCATCATCACTGGTCACTCGTTGTCTTGGCAAATGGCATACCCCTCCTACCTGACAGATTAGCGCCAGATTTCTGATAGTGGATTTAGCGAGTTTTTACCATATAGGGTAAAAAATTGGAAGCGAAGGCAGCAAACTGAATCTCTCACGCAATGTGAGTATATCCTATAATGCGTAACCGTGCCAAGGTTGCGGCGTGTGGCCGCAACCCCCGCATGTTCGCTGGCTCACAACCAGGGGCACTCCTCCAGAGTGCCTGACAGCTCTACACAACTTTGTGGCTCAACACAACTTTGTGGCTCAACACAACTCTGTGGCTAAACACAACTTGGTGGCTTAACACAACTTTGCGGCTCAACCTAGCTTTGCGGCTCAACACAACTTTGTGGCGTACATTGATAACTTCATAACATCGGTTGACACAGCAGCTTTAGAAAATCTTGTAACCATCAAAGACTCTGTATTCCTATTCACACATACAATAACCGAATTATCTATACTACAAGAAACAATGCCTGCAACGCCAGCCTTTATTCTTCCCAGCAAGCGAATTGAGCCATATGCAGAGGTTGAGGTCTGAATTCAAGCTGCGGTTATCTGTATCCAGAATAATGAAAACCCCTATCCAAATATCGCTGAGATTGCGCGGACTTAAGAAGTCCCAATTCACCGCCTGCGAGGACGTTTACAAGGCCGGAATTCAAGACAGGAACGACCAGGAGCCAACCACAAGCTCTCCCCTGACCAGGAGCTGGCGGTTTGTCAATACCTAGATCGCCTCGATAAAGTCGGCACCAGTGCCAGACTGCAAATGCTTACCAGCTGTGCAAATACGATTTTGCAAAACACCCATTCTGGCCCAGGTTCAGTTGAGGTTGTTGGTGATCATTGGGCCACCCGCTTCCTGAGCCGCCGTCCAGAGTATTTTATCCGAAAGCAAAAATCGATTGATGCTGACCGCAAAAATGCTGATCAGCCTGATAATATTCGCAATTGGTTTGCAAAATATTTAGATGTTTGTCAAAAATATCGGATTCAGCCAAGTGACCAGTATAATTTCGATGAAACTGGCTTCCGTATCGGTATTGGCCGTGATCAAAGGATCATAACCCGTGATTCTACACGCTAGGCCTACTTGGATACAGCCACGAATCGAGAACTAGTTACTGTTTGTGAAACGATCAGTGGAGATGGGGCTGTATTGCCCCCAATGGTTATTGTTCCTGGCATTATCCATCAGGAGTATTGGTATACAAGTACCCATATTCCTGATGACCATCTCATTGGCCCTGTCAGAAACAGGTTACAATAATGATGAATTGACCATGAGTTGGCTTGCGCATTTCGAACGGTTCTCGGGGAAACGACAGTCTGGAGTCTATCGACTATTACTCCTTGACGGATTCGGCTCTCATTGTACCAAGGAGTTTATCGACTATTGCGATATGCACAAGATTATCCCTTTCTGCCTTCCTCCCCACTCCAGCCACCTTATACAGCCCTTGGATGTTGTAGTATTTCAACCTTACAAGCATTATCATGCTGAGGCTATTGAGGCAGCAACTAGGATGGGATGTGGTGACTTCAACAAAGCAGAATTCCTTGATAGAATTGATTCTATTCGCCAACAGACATTTAAGATGTCTACTGTACAATCAGCTTTCAAGGCCACAGGTCTTATTCCGTATAACCCAGACCTCGTTATCTCTAAACTGCGCGAGTCAGTTCACCACCCTGATCTTTACGCCGAACCAGCATCTCGATTACAGGCAACAATTCCAACTACCATCGCCAGTCTAAAGACCTAAGGGGACAAATTATTACGGGAGGCACAAATTATGTCGCCGGACTTCCACTCTCGACTCAAGCTTGTTCTACAAGGAGGATTGGCTCTTGCACAGTCTGGTGCATTAGCTATGGAACACATGGAAAATACCCGGGCTGCAGAGAATGCTAGAAATGTGAGATGCAGTGCCCAATACAGAAGGCAAGTGCAAAAGGGTGGAGTGTTGTATGCCTCTGAAGCACGTCAAATGGTTAAGCGAAGGGTGGATGCTGAGTTGGAAAAAGCTGAAATCCAATTACGAAGGGCACAAAACGCTAAAAAAAAGGCGGATACTACGGCTCATAAGCCTTTTCTTGAGGAGATTAAAGCTGCCTATAGGGTAAGATGTAAAACACTAGCAGAGAAAAAGAAAAGGTTGAGGGAGCAAGCAAGAAAGAAAAATTGTAAATAAATTAATTTACTCTGAATTTTTATTTGCCAATGTATGCTTCAATTCTTCTATTTAACTACTAAGTTATTTAAAGCCCCAAAGTTGTATTGAGCCGCAAAGTTGTATTGAGCCGCAAGGTTATGTTGAACCACAAAGTAGCATTGCGCCAGAAAGTTGTGTGAAGCCACAAAGTTGTGTTGAGCCACAGAGTTGTATTGAGCCAGAAAGTTGTGTTGAGCCGCAAAGTTGTATTGAGCCGCAAGATTTCTATGGTAAGCCACAAAGTTGTGTTGAGCTGTCAGGCACTCTGGAGGAGTGCCCCCGGTTGTGAGCCAGCGAACATGCGGGGGTTGCGGTGTGAGTGCAACCCCTGCATGTTCGCAAGCTCACAACTAGGTCCACTCTAAAGAGTGTGGGACAGCTCAATGCTATTAGATAGCTCACTGTCAGTTTGTGGGTTACCATAGCAACATGGTAAGAAAGTATAACTTGAAGCTAAGTGTATATCAGTAATTCTCTAAATACTAGTAGGTCAAATTAAAGCTGAACATTTTTTATATAAACGGTAATTTATTAAAAACCATATGTGTCTTTGATTGGATTGGTTGTATGAGTAGATAATGTTAAAGTACATCTATTTTTGTGATCCGAATTTTTTCTTGATCCCAGTAACTATAAGTTGAGATAGTTTCTTCTTATAGGCCTGAAGGGCCAACCTTTTCCTAACATTTGCATTTATTACCTTGAGAAAAGAATAGTGCAGGAGGCAGGATAGATAATGACATTGTTGATATCTTGTCAAGTTAATTGCAACCATTTACCCATTCTCAATCTCACAGTTATACTAAGCATTTACATTACTCTAGTAACCAACAAAATCACCTTAAACTGGTTCTACATTGGTATAGTACCAAACAAACTGATATTCGGCTGTCTAATAACATGGAGCTATTCGGCACTCTTTAGAGTGGCCCTGGTTGTGACCTTGCCAACATGCAGGGTTGCAGCCAAACCGCAACCTTGGCACGAGTACATAATCCTCGGTGTTGAGATTTTTCAACCCCAATTTCAAGCACTCCAGTACAGTGCAAAGACTTGAGTTGCAACTGATCAGAGTTGTACATAAATACTACATATATATAGGATGAAAATACAGGTCTGTACTAGAGTATACTGTATTCCATAGGTTTATTATTTTTATCTTACAGCATTGTATACCGTAATCATGTCAAGGTTGTAAGCAGCAGTCACAACCAAGGGATACTTACTTGGTAGCAACGTTGGGCACTGATCCTGAGTGCTGGAGGGATCAACATGACGTTACAGTTGACTTTTATAACATACTCTCAAGTATCTCGAGAATCCCAAAGGGACTACGAAGATACTATTACGATAGGGGGAGAAGCGTCGATGGATAGGTCTTCAATAGACAAGGTAAAAGGTATGGAACTAATAGAGTGACTGTTCAGCTTGTAGTATTAAAGATGATAGTACTGTAAGGCTTGAGAGTCTGAATCCTTAAGGGATTGCAGGCTCTTTGAATACAAAAGATTGTAGGTAGGAAAACTAAACAAAAGCGCAAACATCCTGTCCAACAACATGCTAACAGAGGAAGTATAACAAGGTAACCATATTCTGAAAACAGAGGGTTAAAAGCGACAGGATGGAGCTAACAAAACAAGTAATGGAATGCAAACAGGAAAGAACAAGAGATCACTACTACTATACAAATCCAGTACGTATAGCAGGAGGATAGCAATACCCAAATGGGTAGAAGCAAGGAGGGGTAGTGATAAGCGAAACAAGGAAAGAATAACCAGTTAGGAAGTCATAACCAAGTAGGAAGGGACAACTAAATAGTAGCGCTTATCAGGTATAAACTCAAATAAGTAATAACCAACATTAAGTCAGTAGTAATGGTAGAAACATAGTAGGATACCGTTACATTCTCCTTGAAAGAAATAAAACAAACTAAGCAATAAGGAATATCCTAAAGGGCTTAATGACCAACCAACCTTTGGAGCATTCCACTCAATTTCAAAATGTATAACTTAATCAGGAAACATATATCCATCACTGGTGTCAGGACCTTACACCTTTATAAGCCCCATAGTAGCCAAGACAATACCTGTTAAGGGTAGTCGATTCTAAGGGCAAGCGAATCGAACTAGGCTTTAATCTTTCTTCGTGAACAGAGATTGTATAGGAAGGCTCGTAGGTAAAGATTTTTAGTTAAAAACTTATGATATTGACAAGATCTCTTCTCCGTTGCTTGATGCTCTATCTAAGACCGGGGACTGCACAGGTATTTATACCCTGCGACCTTGTTCCCATGGCTTTACAACTATAAAGATCTCTTCTCTATAATTTAGAAGTGGCGAGCTCTCTTGACCTTGAGAACTCCTTCCCACACCTCCACGGCCTTTAGTCCCCTCATCCATTCTTTGGAATGATAGCGTCCTATCCTCCAATGGGAGTCTACCGATTTACAGGCCATATGCACTTGTGCTTTATCCGTATATGAGGTGATCAACTCTCACGTCGCCGTGCGTAGGCGACCTCAGTCACCCGACAGGCTCATAGGATATTTTCGCTTATAACTCTTTAAGCGACCGACCAATTTCTTCCGTTCGACTTGCTATTACAAGCTGGAAGGCCCTTCTGGAGGGTCAGGTGAAAATCCCTCGGTTGGGTCATCGTTATTGTCTTGCAGGAAAGTTTGCAGATGCAAACCCGATTGGTAGAAAATATCTCATTCAACCAATAACCCTGTTGGACTGGGGAGTTGAACACGTGACCTTAAGATGGACTACGTGATATTATACCCTTAGACCATGACGGTGACGACTTATATGGTTTATGAGGGGGGCGCCAATATATGGCTTTTTGGTGAGGGGATGTTTTTACCGTAGGTGCCACAGGTGACGTGCGGGCCCAACAACGGGGCCGGAGGGGTATGAGTAGGTTTTTCAGTGCATTTTTTTATATGAATGCAGTACGGAATTCAGCACCTTATACACATGTGCCTAACATGAGCTCCCTCCTCCGAGGGTTCGTCTCGAATCGCTTTTGTAGGTGTTGCCCTCTTTTCGCTATTCCTTTATCCAAAACAAAACACAAAATTAAACTTAAAAAATAAAATAAACTCCTCCTTTTTGAACTCGACTTGGTAGGGTGAAAAACCTTTCGCATTTGCTTGGCCACGGTAGGAAAACCTTTTCCTTGTCATTCAACGTCTGCCCGCTTTGGCATATCCGGATTCTCCCTAAGAAATGCCTCCACCAGTTCCTGTCCATGCTCTAAATGGTCTGGTGGTCACCAGGTATTTTCATCTTCAGAACACCCAGTCCACTTAACAAAATACCGTAACTTACGCACCCGTCGGTTCCAACCACCCACGCGTCAGGTATAAGAAATTATTTCACTCTTCACGATTCTTTCGATTTCCCATTCGAAATCTGAATCGATTTCTTCTGGCTCGTGGGGAGGTTGTTCCCTTGCCGGTCGATTGGATGTTCCATAGGGTTCCAACAGTGATATATGAAATATCGGATGGATTTTCCACCTTGGTGATATTTCGAGTTTGTAGGCACGTTCTCCCCTTTTTTCCAATACCTTAAGAGGGCCATACAGCTTTGGGCTAAGCTTCTTCGAGGGTCGCTTAGTGTGTATGTTTTTTGCATTTAACATGACCAGGTCCCCAACCTTGATATCTGGTTGCTGCGTAGCCTTACGGTTGTAATATTTGCTCATATTTCCCCATGTCTGTTTCAGCGCTTCTCTGGCCTTTTAGTGTATTGTTTGCATCCAGTGTGCGTATAGCTGGGCGCCTGGATTCTGGGCATCCCATTCTTTCATCCATTCTGTTTGTGGATCGAATCCATAGTTTGCGTAGAAGGGTGACATGCCATGAGCATTCATTACCGAATTGTTGTAGGCATGCTCAGCTATGGGAGCAACTGGTACTAGTCCGTTTGATCATAAATGACAAAATTCCTAAGGTATCCTTCCAGAACTTGGTTGGTCCTTTCAGTTTGTCTGTCAGTTTGGGGGTGATACGCTGTTGACATATTTCATTTTATCCCTAGGCTTTTGCATAGGGATTCCCAGAATTCTCCAAAGAATTTTGCATCCATGTCGGATATGATTTCTGCCGGCAGACCATGAAGCTTCCATACTTCCCTCAAGAATACGTTTGCAACTTCTTTTGCTGTTGCATTACTCTCCAGACCTATGAAGTGAGCCATCTTTGTAAACCAATCCACAACTACCATAATTTGTGTTTTTCCTTGTGATTCTGGTAGTTGTGTGATGAAGTCGGTCGATATGGATAACCAGGCTGCGAACGGGATGTCTAGAGGCTGCAGCAGACCGAACCGAGCATGTCGTGGGTATTTATTATGTTGACATTCATCGCATGATGGTACGTAGTCATTTATCCACACTGTCAGCCCTCTCCAGTAAAAGTCTCTGGTAATAATTTCCTGAGTCTTCTCCAGTCCATAGTTTCCAGCTACTTTGGACTAATGATAACCTTTGGCTATAGTTGTTTGCAGCTGTTCGTTGTCTGGAATGTATAAGGGCTTCTTGTAGTATATCAGTCCTTTAGTTACTGCCGCGTGACTTGGTAATGGTTTGCCCTCATCGGTTAACGTTTCCAATTCTCGCTTGCGTTCCTGCCAGTCTTGATCGTTCTGGCCTGCCTCTTTGATGGTTATTAATAATGTCTAGTCATATTTTCTAATATCAACCTTGGACATTATAGCATTAGATATTAGGAGTATCCCTTTGCCTTGTCTTGCTTGATGGTCTGTTTCATCAAGAAAGTCATTTTTGGCCTGGTCCGCTTGCAAGTATGCAACCACTACCTGGGTCCTTGTTGCAGCTGATCGTCTGGGTGATACATCTGTGCTTCCAAATCCGCCTTTGCCCCTTGCAGTTTCTGCTAGTTCGTCCACTTCCATAGCTTCCGCCATGTGTATGTTCTCAATAATCATTTGTGCCATTCGGTCCCCTTTGCGAACCTGGCAGTCTTGGTTTCCTTGGTTCATTATGATAACCTTGACTTCTCCTGTGTAATCAGCGTCGATTACTCCTTCGCGAATGCTGATCCCATATTTGGCGGCCATTCCACTGTGTGGTGCCAACAGTGCATATGTTCATTTTGGTAATCTGACGGAAATTCCAGTTTCCACCAACCTTTGTCCTTTGGCCGGAATTATAAAGTCCTCTAGTGCGTCAAGGTCGTGTCCGGCTGCTAGTTGGGACCCTTTTGTAGGCATTCGTGCTTTTGGAGTTAGCAATTTTATTCGCAAGAAATCAGTCGACTCAGTGCCAATTATTCTTTCCTCCCTTTCAGGCTGATTTAAGTGTACCAGTGTGATTTGGAAGTGAGAAGGCATGAGTATTGACTGTTCGCTATGCGCAGCTCCATCCTCAGGATGGTACTCCGGCCGTCGGCTTAGTGCATCTGGCTTTCCGCCTCGTTTTCCTGGTCGGTACACAATCTTGAAATTGTAGTTCGCTAGTTGCTGCGCCCATCGTATTTGCCGTGGATTCCATACTTTAGTTGTAAGGAAGTTCTGTAGATTCTGGTGATCAGTGTACACAGTCACTGGTTTTTCTGTTCCGACCAGGTACTGTTTCCACTCTTTAAATGCTTCCAGAATCGCCAATAGTTCCTTATCATGGATCTCATAATTTCGCTCTGCCGGGCTCAGCTTCTGTCATTGGAAAGCCACCAGATGTAACTTTTTATCTTTAAACCGGAAGAGGACACATCCTAGCGCAAAATCGCTAACATCTGTTTCCACAATTGTTTCTCTGTCAGGGTAGAAATGACAAAGTATGGAGGCGGAGATGAATCTTTTCTTAAGTTCTTCAAACGCCCCGTCTTGTTCCGGCCCCCAGCTGAATTTTCTGGGGTCGCCCTTCAATGTTTCGGTTATTGGTTTGCAGATTTTGGAGAAATCCTTAATGAAATGTCGGTAAAAATAGGCAAAGCCAATGAATATTTGTACCTCCTTGACCGACCTTGGTGCATTCCAATTTTATATGCTTTCGACCTTTCTTTCACTCATGGTGACTCCATCAATTGCCACAATATTCCCTAAAAATTCCTCTGTATCGATGTGAATAACTGACTTGGTGGTTGATACCACTAGATCATATTCTTCCAAGCGAGAGAGTACTTTTTTGACCAAGTCGACATGTTCTTTCTCTGTCTTGGAGTAAATTAGGATGTCGTCTAGGTAGACCACCACTCCATGATCCAAAAATTCATGTAGAATTTTATTCATCATAGCCTGGAATATGGCCGGCGCGGTTACCAGCCCGAATGGCTTTACTTTGTATTCAAAGTTGCCGTATCGTGTCTGGAATGCAGTTTTCCACTCATCGCCTTCCTTTATCCTCAGTAGGTGATAGCCATCTTTCAAGTCGAGCTTAGTGAATATTTGGGCCCCAGCCACCCGGTCGCGGAGCTCGCTCATTAGGGGTAGCGGGTATTTGTTGGCCACCGTTAGCTTATTTAACTGTCTGTAGTCCACACATAGCCTCCTCGAACCGTCAGGTTTAGGGACAAATAAAATTGGAGCCCCAGCAGGAGATTTGCTTTCCACGATTTTTCCTTGATCCTGCATTTTCTGCAGGTATTTGCTAAGCAAATCCAGCTGGTGGGCTGACATAGGATATATCCGGCCCCATGGCGGTACCGCGCCGGGTATCAAGTCAATGGCGTGGTCAAATGTTCTTCTCCCGGCTAGTTTCTCTGCCGTTTCTGGTGCAAAAACCCTTTTGAATTCCTGATATTCCTGAGGTATTTGCAGATTCTCTTTTGACTCTGGAGTGGGTGCTATTTCAATTCCTCCAATGTATCGTGCTTCAGGGTCGTGTGCCACGGTTTCGTCCCCTACAAATGTCTAGACTATGCCTTCATCATTAACATAACTTTGGCATTTCTCATCTTCAAATGTCCATTTTTGCGCATCCTCGATGTTCATTATGGGATGTTCTCTTTGTCACCATCCAAAAGGGATGATAAGGTCATATTTTCCCGCATTGGCAATTTCGCAAGAGAACTGAGATCAGTGTGCGTTGTTCCCGATCTCTAAGAGAATAGGATGTGTGTAGTGTTTTCCCCCATTTTCTGCTGTGGTTCCTTCAAAGGTGTAAATGTCCAAGCTATGTGTACGTATCTGGTATGGTAGGCGATGCCTATTAACCAGCTCTTGGTTAATTAGGAATATATTAGACCCTGAGTCTAATAGAATGCGAATCGGGATCCGTTTTCCATTTTCTTCAATGGTTGCTCTGCCTTCTGGGCATGAATAATAAGGCGGGGCAGGTGCTTCTGTTTTATTTCTTCTATTTGGGCCGCTAGGGGCCTGTGCAGGTCTTTTGTGGGACATTTTTGTTGTTGTAGTTACTTAGGGTGTTTGTTACCATGCCCGCACGGTTTCGGCTATTTAAGCCTCCTTAGACAAACTAAAATCTCTGTCTTTGGTGTACTGGGCAGCCCACTACTAGCGGTCTTTACCCCTTGCCGAAGGGTTCCCATACACCTGCCATTTGCCCTTCTCAGCCCACGCTTTTGTCTTCACTGGAGCCGCACTCGTATCGTTTCGACTATATCAGCGTATTTGGGCTCCGGGGATTCTTCACGCATCGCCTCATTTCCACCTTTTTTATTTCTGGTCCATGTACTCCTTAGCCGTTAGGCTTTTAGGAACCAGAAGAGATCCGGGTTTCCTCCCAGGCAGGAATTGCTCTGAAAAGCCTGCTACCTGGACCCTTACGTCAGGACATTACGCATTAGTAGCCCACCAAATAGGTTTGACAGCCATAGTCTTGTCTGGTAGATTTTCGCTTAGGCTGGTCAAATATTATCTTGCTAGATAAATACTGCCGCCTGCGGGAATCGAACCTGTGGCTCTCTGCAACGAATGCAGAATGATATCAACTAAGCCACCGGACTACCTGCTAGTAGGACCTTGCTGAGGCCGAGCTCCCTTGTTGATTTCGGTTTCGGTAAGGGGTCCATAACCCAGTACCCTATCACCGTCGCAGCCAGTGCCTGAAAACCTTTTTTTGGTTTCATCCATGTCGTCTAGTTCCCAAATCCTGGGCTGGTTGACTTGGTTAACCCTGGTCGTAGGATCTGGTTGCCCCTTTGTTATCTAGGGTCGTCGATATTGGGGTTTGAAATTTCCCCTTTTCTGTCCTATAACTGATACTTGGGCCTGTTTCCTGCAGAACTTCGAAGTATGGTTGGCCAACGTGCACCGGATGCATTGGTTGGCTTTCTTTCATTCTTCAATTTTGTCCTTAGGGATTCCTTTATGAGCTTCAATCCAATTTGTATGCTCAACCTTTCCATCAGTGGGGGCTTTTTTCCCTTTTTCCGCTTGTTTTTTCAATTTGTAGGAAGTCTTTTCAGCTGCCGTATAGGTTTTCCGTTTTTGAATTCCAGCTGTGTTGTTGCTGGATTTTGATTCCTACTCTCGTTTTCCTTTCTGGAAGTCACAATTCCCTGGGTCTTTTTTTCTGAATAGCCCTTGTTGTTCCTTGAACGATTCTTCCGCTTTGGTAACCATGCGGACTGCCTTTATCCATTCACTATCCAAGTCGTGATTCTCATATGATAGCATACGCATGGCTTCAATAGGAAGTTGCCACTGAATTATAGTTCTCCAAGCGATACCAGATACTTCCGCCTCGATGTTGTGGTTTTCCATAGTGAGGAGGTACTTCTCTATATCCCTTGTATACCGGACCTTCTCCATCTCGGCTAAGGCATTTTGTGCCTTATGCAGTACTGAGAATTGTTCTGTAACTTCCGCTCGGAAATTGATACAGAAATCATAACCCTCATGTTTTGGGAATCCGAGGTCCCCGGTCATTTTCTTTCGATAGGTTATCGAGAAAGGGGCTACATCGGTTCCTTCCATTCTTTCTAACGCATACTTGATACGTTCTTCATCATTTTCCCATTGCTATAGGTTCCTCCCAAAGTAGTCCACGCAATTTAACAACCATACTCGCACATCCTCAGTAGGCTTATTCTCAAACTTGAATGGTGGATCCGCTTGCCGGCGGTTGGTCCTTGACAAGGCTTGCCCTGGTCAGTCAACCCATGTATCCGCTTCGGATTCAAACTTACAGCCAGGCAAGGGTCTTCGTGCTGGCTCACCACCTCGTCGTGAGGGGCCACCTCCATCTTTAGACCCAGGGTCATCATCTCCCGGGGTGGGTGCATTCGCAGGAGGGGGAGGTGTTGGCTCTTTTCCGCCATTTCTGTTTCCATCCCCACGATCCACCACCTTTCCCTTATCGCTACGGGCAATGAACCAGAACTCTTCTCCGCCATTAGCCATGGTTCGTTTTTCCAATCCCGGATTTTCCACTGGCTGTTGTGCCATTGTTTCCCACATGCTTGGTGGGTTCCGCACAACTTATAGTAGCACCAAAGTTTCATTCATCCGAGTCAACATTCGATTTAGTTGCTCGGATGCGGCATTCTGCCTAACCACATAGGCTTCCCTTTCCACCCGCTCCTGTTCGAGGCCCTGGTTAAGTCCTCGTAACTCCTCTCTGATCTGTTCATGTTCCTTTTATACAGCCACTTGTCTTTGAAGGAGTTCGGCTTTTTGCCTCTCCAACGCCTGTTCTAGCTGGCGGTCTCGATCCAGCGACTATTGTCCTGTTGTTCCAATGTTACCATGAAGTTGGGTACTTACCGCTTCATGGTGTGCAGCCCGTTCTTCCTGCGCCCGCAACTTTGCCTCCAGCCGTTTGGTGGTTGCATCTTGAAGTGCGGCGGTTTTAGGTGCTAACATTTCAATTCCCAAATTGACTTGTTTCAACTCCTCGCCAATGATTTGCTTCCCACGGCTTAACCATTGAGCATGGTGCTGGATTTGGTTTGCCTGATCCTGAGCTTGACCAGATAGTTCACAGTAGGCCAGATGTTGCATATCAACCGATTCCTGGAGCGTATGGTCGAAGCAGCTCATTACCTGGCCTATGCGTTCTGCTAATCTATCCATAGCTGGATTTCTGGGGTCAGGGGGACGGGGAGTGCTTGATCGAGTTTCTGGGGCTGACTTTCTGACTCACTTGGCTGTGACAGGTGCTGGAGTGCCAAAGGTGACCTGGAGCGTCCTGGTGCATGGTCGCTTCCAACCAGAGAAACTTCCTCTATGTCCGACATGGCTTGGTCCGTATCGACAGTCAATTGTCGGGCCATCTCGTTTTATTGGGACTCTGGATATTTTCCTAGTCACCAAAGAGATGGGGTGAAGGAGGGAGAGGTTAAGCTGAAAGAACTGCAGGTTCCTTCTTCTTCAGTATCGTAGTCTTGGAACGGTTTCCACAGGAGGGTGGAACTGTAGAAGTGTTCGTAGATTTCTTGGAAATCTGATTCGGTAGGGATGAGTAGGAGATTGGTGAACCAGGAGGGTTCCTGAGGTATATAGAATTGAATCTCCAAGAGGGAGTTAGCAAGTGTTTCTTCGAATAAGGAGATGCATTTTGTAGGACGTGGTTCGATCAGAAGCTCGTCGAGGAGTGTGGAATCAGCTATGAGCTTATGTGTATTCCTGAGGTATGACTTGGAGGTGTCCAGTAGTCATGTAAAGAGCCTAGGTAACAAGGAGAAATATCAATATACTGTTAAAGGTAGTCGATTCTAAGGGCAAGTGAATTGAACTAGGGTTTAATCTTTCTTCGTAAACAGAGATTGTCTAGGAAGGCTCGTAGGTAAAGATTTTTGGGTAAAAACTTATGATCTTAATAAGATCTCTTCTCCGTTGCTTGATGCTCTATCTAAAACTAGGGACTGCACAGGTATTTATACTCTGCGACCTTGTTCCCACGCCTTTACAACTATGAAGATATCTTCTCTATGATTTAGAAGTGGCGAGCTCTCTTGACCCTGAGAACTCCTTCCAACACCTCCAAGGCCTATGGTCCCCTCATCCATTCATTGGAATGATAGCGTCCTATCCTCCAATGGGAGTCCACCAATTTACAGGCCATATGCACTTGTGCTTTATCCGTATATGAGGTGATCAACTCTCACGTCGCCGTGTGTCGGCGACCTCAGTCACCCGACAGGCTCATAGGATATTTTCACTAATAGCTCTTTAAGCGACCGACCAATTTCTTTCATTTGACTTGCTATTACAAGCAGGAAGGCCCTTCTGGAGGGTCAGACGAAAATCCCGCGGTCAAGTGATCGTTATCGCCTTGCAGGAAAGTTTGCAGATGCAAACCCGATTGATAGAAAATATCTCATTCGACCAATAACCCTGTTAGACTGGGCAGTTGAACACGTGACTCCAAGATGGACCACGTGAAATTATACCCTTAGACCATGACAGCGACGACTTATATAGTGTAATGAGGGGGGCGCCAATATATGGCTTTCTGGTGAGGGGACGTTTTTGCCGTAGGTGCCACATGGTGATGTGCGGGCCCAACAACGGGGCCGGAGGGGTATGAATTGGTTTTTCAGCGCATTTTTCGTATGAATGCAGTACTGAATTCTGTACCTCATATACATGTGCCTAACAATACCATGATGCAGTTATCTTTCCATCTCAGATTCGTCCAAGGTGGAGAGTGTTGTGCTGGTATCGGATTCTGAGTAGTCTGAGTCTTGAAGTGGTTTCCAAAATCCGTCAGGGTCAAGCTCAGGTGAGAGTGGGGTATATCTGGTTTCTGAAGTGTCCAGGCAGTGAATATCTCGCCATGGGACCAAGGGAGTCTGAAAGGTATAGATTCATTGTAAGTATCAAACCAGTAGGATCTGATGAGGTTGCTGGCGCCTTCTAGGTTGTAGAAGGGTTCCCATGTTGCTTGAATTTCGTCATAGCCTTTCCAATTGATCAAGAACTGTCTTTTTGTGTGATAGATTCGATTTTTGAGTATCTTTTCAATTTCCCATTTGTTACAAACCTATCCCTAGTCTGCCGGACAAGGCACACTATCTTCTTTAACAGCAACAGGTAACGATACGTACCGCTCGTCTCACCGCTTCTTCAGATCTCGTAGCCTGATGTCGCCTAGGGACGCTGAGTCCTTTCACTCCTAGCCCGTGCGACTGCTCTTTAGCGAGAGGTTTCTCGAATCACCTTTCGGTCAGTGATATAAACGGATAGTCGTAATAAGAATAAAGTATTGATTGAACTAATAGATAAAATATAACATAGGAAGTAACTTAGGTGGTTGCGTGAAGAGCTAGCTATCTGTGTCCGTGACCCTCCTTATATAGGCGCTCTTCCCACAACCCTAACCCTGGTGACTTTTACTATAAGTCACCTCTTTACTATGACTGCCGTGTGAGTCATAGTATAACTAACGTCCTATGACTCACTATTTGAGTCATAGTATACAATCCCCCTAGTATCCAATTTCCATAAAAGATCATGTGCGCTAATCGCGTCACATGCGTGAAACCCCTGACTCATACTTGTAGTCCGGTGCGAAAGTCATAACATCATATGACCTCACAGACGTGAGTAATGAAACAATAAATCAAATCAAACATCATAATCATAAATGATCTCACAAATCGTGAGTCATGTGAAACATTCCATATTGCTAAGTCACGATTTGTGATACCATTGCTCTTGTCCACTAGCATCGATGGTGACAGGCTTTTTCAATATGGATTCAGGTGTTCCTTGGAAGGCCAAGGGATTGGGTCTAAGGTAAATGCGAAGATGGCTGTGATGGATCCATGGGTGGATTTCGGCAATCATTGGAGGGAGTATGAGTTTGTAGTTGTTGTATCTGTCAGGTCCTTCGCTCACTGAGAAAGGTCCTAACCATGGTCAACTAGCTTGTGATTTTGTCCAAACTTATAGACGTTTGGTGCTGACTTGAGGATAATTTCAGTTTCGTTAGAGATGATTGGGGGTCCAACCTTTATTCTGGTTTCGCTAGAGGTAGTTTGGCGTGCTCTGGCCTTCTTGAGTGGATACCTGGCATGTTGTTGATTCTTCATGATCTGTGAATCAATCTCGTCTGCTGCAGGTACTGAAGTGGGGAGAACTCTGACGCAAGGGAGGAGGTTTGGTAGTCTGCCAAAGGTGATTTCAAAGGGGGAGAGTTCGGTGCTATTACTGGGAGCTGCATTGATTGCAGTCTGGACATGAGGTAGGTGGCAAACCCACTTGGTTCTTTTAGGGTTTACATAGTTCCTAAGGCATTGGCGAACAGTTCTAAATCTGCACTCGGTCTGTCCATTGGTCTGGTGATGGTAAGCTGTAGCCATGTAGAGATCAATATTAAGATTTGCCATGAGCTGTGTCCAAAAGCGTGAGGTAAACTTGGGGTCTCTGTCAGAGACTCGGGAGGTAGGGAAACCATTAATGGAGAAAACTCACTCAATGAGGGTGTGTGCTGTTTCGATAGCTGTGATGTTCTGGGAGACTGGTATGAGGTAGGTAAAGCCACTGAATCGATCCAAGACAACCATAATGAGTTCAAGCTTGGAATCGCTAGGAAAGGGTCCTGCAAAGTCAATTGCAAGTGACAAGAATGGCTGCCTGGGGATAGGGAGGGGGGTGACAGATCCTTCAGGGACAGTGGTAGGTTGCTTGTTGAGCTGGCATACATGGCATCTGCGGACATAGTCTTTGAAATCGTTCCTCATCGAGAGCCAGTAGAAGTGTCTTGAAGCATATTCAAAACAATTCTGCTAACCCATATGTGCTATTTGTTCATGGGTAATGCACACAATTTCGCTTCTGATGTTAGCACCTTGATAGCTTGCTTCATATGGGACATAAGGACAGTCTCTACTGTCATCCATCCCCTTTCTAACCAGGACTCCATCATATAATAGCCAGTCAGGGTGATCGATAGCCTTGGTAACTACCTCATGGAGAGGCTCTTTCAGGGTAGCATTTCGAATGCTAAAGTACCACTTTCCTTTCCTGTAGTTGGTAAGCTGAAAATCGCGAAGGTCAAGCTGACAAGAGTGCTGATCAAAGAAGCAGTCCTCATAATCGACAGGTGCTTCTGGGGTAGGTAGGTCCCATCTTTGGTCGATATCCAGTATTTCTCTTTCTTTTCCTTTATCAATAACTGTATGAAAGAGTGGGTAGCCATCATCATTGTTGAGGGGAGGAGGAACAGCACATCTGTGTTCTGCTCTGCGCTTGGGATGATGAGGGGAGACAAAGTTGGAGGAGGAGTAGAGAGGCAAGGGTCCTGGAATATCGCGAGATCCTGAGGGAAAGTATCCTGTATTCTTTGCATTTATATGGGTTTGACATTCATCCCAGATACAGGCAGTCCAGTGCATGGCTCTGTGTCTATTAGATTCAAGAAATCTGTCCAGTTGATTGACTGGGGGTCGAGGTGGAACTGGGGTGGGCAGAGGGTCAGTTTAAGTAGATGTGCTGCTGGAGGCGATATTTCGGGAGGTGGTGACTGCAAGGGATTCCAGTTTGGTGATAGAATCATGGATTCGTTTAAAGCTATAACAGGCGCTAGCCTGTGTGAATGGTTATACAATAGAGCCTAAGCAGTAGCCTGCTATCGCTTTGGTGTCTAAGGGAGACCTGCTGAGAGGCGAAGACAAGGGAAGTACAATTGAATGGTTTATAGAGCGAAGAGGAACAATAGGATCGCTGTTCAATAAAGTGTATTCACTGTCTAGGCATCTGTCTGAAGTCTGATGTCTCCTGCTAGCCAGGAGACCACTCTTAAATACATGAAGTCTTTCTTGCAAGAGCTGAGGCTCTGGAAACCCGCAGCTACTATCATTACCGGTGAGTGTTCAGCTACCGGAAACCTGTGGCCCTGCTGGAGTCCTGGAAAGCCTAGGGCTTTCCCACAACACTGCCTCTATCCTACCTCCGGTATACATGACCTATTCCTTCCCTTGGAACTCCAGGGGCACAATCCTGCCGATCCTCCAAAGCATACAGTAATCATGACGCTGTAATCTAGAGATTCCGTTAGGGAAATCAAATACAAAAGAAATCAAATCAAATGAATGTAATCTGACAAAGGAAAGGCTAACGAGAGTGGGAATAGAGGTACCGGAACATGTACACATGTTACAAAAGCAGTTTGTGATAGCATCTGGATGTAGTGGTTGGTCTATATCTCCTGGAGAATTGTTAATTCTCGCCACAAAGCCAGACAGTTAAGCTTTAGCTCACTCAATAAGTACTGTGGCATGGGATAGCTCTTGAGGGTTGCTGAGATAGGAAGAGGTCTCGACGATATCACAACCTTCAATGGCATTGGTTGCAAGCTCGAGGGTATCTGCTGCTTTGTCCATGCCTTGTTCAACAAAATCTGAGTAGAGACTCGTTTCTTGGGAGCTGGAGGGCTTTGAACTTGTGCCATGATGTGAGTTTCTCATGGAGTGGTGTTCAGGAGTAAGAGTGCGAGAGGGTACTTGAAGAGTGAGGGCATAAGAAGGGTCTAGGGCATGGGCGATGTTGAGGTAGAGTCTTGATACACTGTTCATGGGGGAGGAGGGGGTCTTTATAGGCTTCTTGTCTGTTGGGTTTTCGAGTATTTGGTCTTCTTCAGCTGGGGTGTCTTCATAGATCCTTGATAGTGCATCTGCAAGGACATTGTCTTTGCCAGGTCTGTATATAATATCGAAATCATAAGATTGCAGGAACATATGCCATCTAGTTTGGCAGTAAGGTAGGTCAGTCTGCTACAGGAAAAAGGATAGTGCCTTATTGTCAGACACAAGAGTGAACTTGGTGCCATATAGAATCAGATGGATTGCCTCAATGGCATCCACAATCGCCAAAAGTTCCAATTCATAGACAGGGTAGTGCAGCTGACTTATTGCAAACTTTCTGCAGTGGAATGCGGTGTTACGGGGTAGCTAATTCGGTACTGTTGAATTGACTAGGCCATGCTTGTATCCAGAAAATCGGATAACTGTCAGGAAAGCTCGTTGAAAGCATGGTTTTAAGATAAAAGTGTTCTCAAAGGTGAATAACTGAATATATTGTTAAGGTCTCTTCTCCGTTGCTTGATGATCCCTTAACTACGGGGGACTGCTAACTATTTATACACTTTTCCCAGTACTTAGGTTGGCCATATTAAAGAAGTATCCTTGGAAACTTCAGCCATGGTCTAAACAGTGTGAACACTGTTTGACCATGAAGATGTATGACCCCACTACAGCAAATGATCCCCCGGACTATCTATTTGTCTGAGGGTATCAAGCACTCCACCAGTAGATAGCCTTCGATCTCTTTGCCAAATGAACTAAGTTCAAATTGATGCCGCCCATTTGCGAACATCATACGGAATACCAGGTGATCAGTCTGGATGGCCGCCTTTCCTGCATATATGTACTCATGTGCAGCTGCATTCGGATTATCAAGAATGCAGAATACGTAATAGATCCACTTGGACAAATTACTCTGTTATCTTACACCGAGGCTGAGTATTTCTGGATACGATCCTACTTCTCGCCAGTGTGGGTGGTAGTCAATATAGTCACCTCCTGGCGCTATATACCATCACATCTTTAGACTCGAAAGTCTAGTACCATATCCCATATATGTAACATCAGGTCCCCCTTCCTAAGCTTCGTCTCGAAGCAATTCTTCTTTTAGTACTCCTTCCGGTAGGGTTAAAAAACCTTCTGCGATAACTTGGCCACAGCAGGAAAAACCTTTCCGTAGATACTACCTAGCCCAACTTTGGCATTCCCGGATTTTCCCTGTGAAAATCTTCAATCAATTCTTGAGCATGCTCTAAGTGCTCTGGTGGTTCCCAGGTGTTCTCATCTTCGGAACATCCTTTCCACTTGACAAAGTATCGAAGTTCTTGGATCGTTCGTGAACGTCCTCTGAATCTTCGCTCATAAGAGATTATTTCACTCTTGATGATTTTTTCCACTTCCCATTCAAGGTCACCTTCAACTTCTTCCGGTGCCAGGGGTGGTTGTTCTCGGCCAGGTCGAACTGATTTTCGGTATGGCTCGAGTAACGATACATGGAATACCGGATGGATTTTCCATAGCTCTGATATTTCCAATTTGTAGGCAAGGTTTCCTCTTTGCTCTAGGAATTTGAACGGGCCATATAGTTTTGGCGCTAACTTCTTGTACGGTCGCTTGGTACAGATATTCCTCGCGTTTAGCATAACCAAGTCGCCAATTTTAAAGTCTGGTGGACTGCGAGCTTTGCGGTCATAGTACTTGTTCATCCCTTCACGAGTCTTCTCAAGGGATTCCTTTGCCTTTTCATGTATCGCTTTCATCCAATGAGCATACATAGTTGCTCCTGGATTCTGAGCTTCTCGCTCCTTCATCCATTCTGTTTGAGGATGGTAACCATAATTTGCGAAGAAAGGGGTTATTCCATGTGCGCTTGTTACCGAGTTGTTATATGCATAGTTGGTTAACGGCAGTAGATGGTACCAGTCATCCTGATCATAGTTGACAAATATTCGAAGGTAGCCTCCCAGCACTTGTTGACTCTTTCCGTTTGTCCATCAGTTTGAGGATAGTAAGCCGTAGACATCTTTCTTTTGATGCTTAATGTCTTGTACAATGATTCCCAAAATTCTCCTGCAAACTTTGCGTCCATGTCGGAAATGATTTCTGTTGGTAACCCATGAAGTTTCCAAACTTCTTTGATGAATGCTTTAGCAATGTCCTTTGCGGTCGCGTTTTTTTCTAGGCCAATAAAGTGTGCCATTTTGGTGAACCGGTCGACTACAACCATGATCTGGG
>QFET01007075.1:0-20413 GCA_003316355.1 Tuber calosporum | reverse complement strand
TTTTTTTTTTTTTTTTCCTTTCTGCCGCTTCTTCTGGTTTAGAGGAAAGAGAGTTCCCAGCGTAAGAAGAAAGAATGAAAGAGTGAAAGAGTGAAAGAGTGAATGGCCGAGTAGGGGGGGAAAAAAAAAAAAAGGAAAAACCATACATCTTACGTAAATGATCACTACAATGACATTTTGTATAAAATTGGTTGTGTGAAATTTCTTGTACAGTACTTGTGTACTTTTTTTTATATTCACCCATTTATTTATTTATTCATTCATTTATTTGTTATCATGATGGAGAACCGTATAATAACTTGGCTCTTGGGGGGGGTTCTTTTCTTTTCCACCTTCGCCTGCTCCATTCGTAAAGGTTAAGGATGTATCTGGCGGGTGCGGATCCATGTATGCCATCGAGATCGCGTCTGAGAGGTTTATCGGGCTTTCGTTGGTAAGGCAACACAGACTTGTGCATGAAATCCTTGGGGAGGAGGTTAAGGCGTGGCATGGGGTTCAGTTGAGAACTTCTGTTGCTTAGACGATGGGGTGGCGGGTAGGAAAGAGGAAAGGAAGGAAGGGAAGAAGGAGAGACAGTGAGACGGAATTGTGTTCATCTATTTACTTAGAGCCGTTCTTTTACAGATTGAGAGAGTGGTTTTCCCTCCTCCTCCTCCTCCTCCTCCTCCTCCTCCTCCTCCTCTTCCATTACCTCGCCCTCTCTTCCTTCCCCCGCGGAAGAAAGAAGGGAAAGGGGATTATGATTGCGAATTTGTCACGAGGAGAGAATTGAGGTCTTCTGAACGAGCTAGTTAGTTTACGACTGAAAGGGGCAGGGGCGGGAAGAATGGTTCACAATGATGATTATCGTAGTGAATTGTAAATAGTAATGGTGGGGACCATGCGCTGTCTCCACATTTCCCGATAGCTCTCTGTTAGCAGCGATGTAAATCACGATGGAGGGCATTAGTTAAGAACAGTGGCCAAACGTTCCGGCTTTCCTAGAGTCTAGAACTAGGCCAGAAGTGAGAGCTAAGCCGAAGCCCAAGCGAGAGTTTCAAAGAGCGACTAGTGATGACCGGTGATGACCGGTGATGACCGGAGGAAGGACTATGGACGATCCTAAAAGATAAATCGGGAAGAACCACAAGGGTTGATGATGAAAACATGGTAGAACATCCTCGAGGGAATAGAGGCAAAAACAAATAGGGATATTATAATAAACCAAACAGGCATGAACAGGAGGTCATTTCAACAGGTAAGAAAAAAATATTGCTGGAAACGCCACAAAAAGGGAACCATGATCGATGGGGCTCGATTTGGATACGAGTTGCAGTTTTTTTTTTTTTTTTTCTTTTAACTGTATAGGAACAACTGTCAACGCGTACCGCTGTACCTTGCCCACACCCGAAAAAAAGAAAAAAAACTAAAGATAAAAATAAAAAACTCAGCAGGAGAATGCAAATTATTATTTCTTTTCACGCTCCGCTTTGAGTTCGGCCACGGCCTTCTCCTTGGCTACCAAGGTTTCTTTCGCTTTGTCAATATGCTCTTTGACGATCTGAATGCCTGCATTGAGACGGTCAAGCTCCATAGCCTCCGATTCCTCTGTAAACTCGCCACGAGCACCCCTTGCACGGCTGGGAAGCCTTGCAGACCCTTTGGAGGTCAAGATGTCGTACATGGCTTCCGTGGGCTCGTTGAAAACCAATTCATCGTACATGTACGAAAGGACAGGACGACGCTGTTGCCTCGCGAGCTCAAGCTCTGCTTTGTCACCGAGGTACGGGTGCAGCTTTAGAAAGTGGAAACATGATTGTGGCTTTTCGCCCGACTCCGGGACAAACCAGATCTTGACAACGATCTCGAATTCTCCCCAGCCTGTTTCTGATACCTCGAATGGTGGCGACTCACAAGCTATGACATTTCATAATGTATTAGGCTGGTTTGATGTATGTATATACATAGGAGAGGGGGAGAGAAGAGGATTGACAAACTTCGTAAAGGGTTGGCGTAGGTGTCATGTAGCTTGAATTGTACTTTTTTGATGAAATGTGAAATGTCAGCACCATTGACCCCCTTCACCGAGACGGTCCATTGGTGTGTGTGGTCTGGCGGGAGGTTTGGCGGTTTCTTGTCCGGATTGACCGGCGTGGCGATTGATCCGTAAACTGTTGACAAACTGTCAGTCAGCTGATTTTGGATAAAAAGACGGGGAAGCGGAAAAAGGCGTCTCGAGGTATGCGGAGAACGGAGGGGTATATATTCCTACCGAAGGGCCGGAAGATAGAGACACCCTGGATACCGTGATATCATATGTCAGCTAAATCCTCCCCAAGTGCTGGCATACAATCCTCACGCAGCAAGGAAGGCGAACCAGGAGGCCCGCTCCAAACTCGGGGATCCCGAATCTTACCTTTAATCGTTTTGTATTCGAGATTGATGGCATCCTCAAATCTCACTTGTGCCCACGCCACACCCCGGAGAGTTTAGTGAAGCTTTTGTGATGATGGTGGTTGAATCTCGTGTGTGGGTTCGTGGTTGGTTGACGTGGATATTGACTGAGGTGGATGGAGGTTCATCGACACAGGGATAAGCTTTGGCAAAACAGTTGTCAGGAAAGCGCGCCCGTGCGCGAAAATCATCTGTCCCTGCCACCGGCACTGTGCTCCAGTAGTGTTTCGATGACGTAAGAAAACACTGGAGCCAAAACCTAGAAATCTCAGCCACAAAGTGAAAACCCACATAGAGGCCACGGAATAAATTTACTTCAGTAACTTGTAAAAGTGGACACATAAGAAGTAAAGACAAAATCAAAGGAGATAAAAACAAAAGGCTGTCGTCTGCGTCTAATAAATTCTCTAGGTTGCTGCGGTGTCGCCCTCCCTCTCTGATACCGGTATCTTTGCTGTGACCCAGTCATATTCATTGCACTGGATGGATATTAGTTGAAGCCTCCGGACCGACCTGAACGGATGCTCCTTGGTCGGCCGGCCAGAGCATTCCTCTCTAGCAGAGAAGAAGAGCAAAGAGTGGGTAGCCGGCCTAACCGGGACAAGACTTGAAGTCGCACGCCAACCACCCACGGATAGCACAAGTGCAAGCCAGAATATAAAATTTGATATCGTATAATATTATCACCCACGGACAGGGCAACCGTCTGAGCCCCGGCCGGGGCCTGTGACTCGCGCTGGGAACATGTGTGACCGCAGATACACTGCACAGCGCACACTTACAAGCACAGAGTTTCTCGCAAATCACGATAAACCTTTCTTGGCAAAAGAAAAACCCAAAACTATTTTATTTTAACAAGAACCAGGCATCTACAATTCTATGGCAGTCAGCCTACCGAAAGCACCACAGCACCGCAGCACCCCCATCCCTTCCCTTCCGGCATCTCAAAATAACTGTGATAATACGGCGCGAGTTGCTTCCCGGAGTTTCCCGCTTTTTACATTTCTTCAAAGACCTTTCTTGTGATGAGCCCTGCGCTGATTATGCGCAACTGGTTTTGTTTACCATGAGTCAGAGATAACGCTCACGAATTGTGATATCCGCAGCAATGATAATGCCCCGGCACTCGAGGGGCGCATCGGAATTAACTGGCTCCGGTGCGTTCTGTTGCTTTTCACTTAAGCCGGATTCCTGCGGAGGCAGAGAGGCTTTAGGAATGATGCTCATCTCCGGATTTAATTGAGCTGTGGCTTGCTTCGCCGACGGAATCGGCAGAGCGAACCCACCAACAACTGGTCACGAGGTCCAGATCCACCCTTTCGTGACCACCTCCTTAGCAGGTGTTGTAATGGCAGAACCTTCAATATATATTCCGTCAGCCGATTCCCAACCCTTACATATTTCAGTTCATAACAACACCTCACCTAGGATATGATCACCCAAAATCACTCGCATTGCCGAACCACCTTATCGCCTAAGCCTCTGGATCGGGGTGCGGAGGGCGGAGAGTAGCTTGGTCGGCGGGGGAACCCCTTCGGATACCATGCTAGGCCTCCAAAACTTTCAATAATTGGTCCGAGAACCATCGGCCCATGGGCAGAGATACCTAATGCAGCGTCGGGGCGTGGTCCGTTTGATACTGCACTTTGGATAAAACTCGCGTTCATACGATATTGGGGCCCACCAAACAGCAAAAGAGCGAGCCGGATGGATAGACTACGGAACCAGGCCAGATTGTTTTTCAGTTTCTCAATGGAATCCCACTAATTTCAGCCAATCAGGACTTGCGGAAGAACGACAGGACACAACCACCCATCTTCAATGGAGGTGAGAGTAGCAGACACATTATGGATCGGAAAATCAAGAGGAAAAGCAGTATCTGTCTAGTTAGCACTGCTCTTTAATGCCAAGGCAAGGATTACCAGCAACAATTTGCTCGCAAACTCCAAACATGACATCTCACCAGTGGACTTTTCACGACCACCTAACGTAGGGAAAATTGTGGCCGAAGCAGCGGTATCAGGGATCTCCTATACAGGGTCCCTTTTTTTTATATTATTCATGTGAAATTACCCAATCTACCGTATCCCGTAAAAGAATTAGAGAAGGGATATATTGTAATAATTTTTTCGTGAAAGCGAGGAAAAAAAAGACCACCACTATGCACCACCCAATCTGGCAACAACCTCGGCCATTTCTTCATCCTTGTAGATTTTGAACCCCTTCTCCTTGGTAACACTGGCAAGCTGAACGTTCTTCGAGTCGAGCTTCTCCTCCATTACTTGTTTAAGAGTTTTAAGGACAAGAGTCTCAGCTTCTTCGAGCGTCAGGGACTAAAAACACCAGTCGGAGTGTCAGCGATTTTTCACGCCAGTAGATTCGTCCAAGGGGTGACCGCATTACGCTATGGTATTCATTCTGCAATTCTGCCTGAGCCCCCTCACTCCCAGATCCTATAGCCTTTGCATCGTACCTGTAGAACGTTCCGGAGGGCTCGGCATGGTACCTGAGTTGAATTAAAACTGCATCAGTATCTTTCCCGTACACCCAACAACCGGCGATCAGGAAGTAACCAACAGCTGGGGGCCATCCTCATCATATCCAGCGATCAACAATGCAACACCAAAAGGTCTCGACATAATACTTTCCTCCCCATCAGCACCCTCTCCAAACCTCAGAGCAAGATCGCAGATAGCCTGAGTGCAGCTCTCAACACGAAGTGGCTCGTTATAGTGGAAGCTGTGGTTCTGGGCCTCGACTCTAGCGTGTTCGATCATCGACCTCGCATCCGCCTGAAGACCTGACATAGCACATCCTAGATGGCGGTCTATCTCCACTATCTTCTCAACAGACGAAGCTTCAAGAAGTGGCGATGTCACACGCTTCTCCACACCAATTATAACACCATATCCCGTCGCTACCTGTGTATTATCCCAGATTTATTAGATTTCTAAAAAAAAAATGTGCGGGGTGATCGATGGTGGGGTATCATTGGCGGAGGTGGGGTACGCACCCCAATAGCGGTCGAACCAAGCTTGATTGCTTCCAACGAGTACTCGACCTGGAACAGACGGCCTTCGGGAGAGAAGGTACTGGATGAAGCTAATTAGTTTGGTGATGGAAAAATGTCTTGGTGGGAGGAAATTTTACGAACTTGATACCGCGATCTGCAGGTACAACGGACGATCAGAATCAGCTATTTTGGACGAACTTGGTGGTGGTCGGGGGTGGAAGCAAGAGGATGGGGAATGCAAACCATATTCTGACCGTGCAATAAACATCTTGTTTGAGTAGTTTCGAGTTTCTTGGAGATGGTGGGGAGATGGAAATGAATCGAGGATGAGGCTTGTATTTGCTGGGTCGTTGCTGAGGTTTGTGTGTCCGAGACGACGCGAGGCACTTTAGTGAGGCGCCTGCCGAGCCACAGTCGCCACATGCCCCCCCATCCCATAATCGGTTCGAGTGATGTGTTGTGAGTGGTGAGTTCACTCTCCAAAGTAAACCCTCATTCCGACTCCCAGAATTAAATTACAGTATCTCTTCCGAACTCAGTATAAACATCAGCCTTTGCTCCTCCCTCACTCCTCCACCTCGCTCCACAATATCGTACACTCAAAATGGCTCCCACCAGCAACATCCCCTCTCTTCTTTTAGCCTTTCTCTTCGCCCTTACCACCACCTTTGCAATGGCTCACCTCGCCTCCTTCTCTACCACCGACGACAAGAAAAGATCTCGAAACTGCCCGTGGACATCACCGACCTCCCGCCCTACTAGAATTACACCACCACTATTGCCGTCGAAGGCCCTAAGGCCCTAGTTCGCAGAAGCAATTGCTCTTCTGCGCAACATCCCTCCGCCCCCTCTAGCCCAGTTCCGCCCGCGCCGCGGTGGGCCACCTATGGGAGAACACTAGCCACACCTGTTTTCAGACTAATCCCCTGAGAATCCAGGTGCTCTTGCCTTGCGCTCTCCGATAACGCCGAGACCACCGTGTGGGGTTGGGGATGGCTGAATTGGTTGTGGGTATGTTGTGCATTTGGTGTAGGCAATTACAGATAATCATCTGCTAAGGTAGGTCCCATATTAGAAGGGCGGATTGGGAAAGGGAATGCCTGATGTTTGTTTGTGTTACGTAAAACTAACTTCTTTCCAGGATAAATCTTCACAACTGTTTGGTGTCCCATCTTTAGCAAATTGGGGTCTAATATTTCCCCTTTCAGGCTGCATGAAAGCTGTGGGTTTCCCTCTTTGGTATCCCCAAGAAAGGCTGGCAAATTAAGCTAAAGTCTACAATAAATCACCCATGTATTGCCCTAGCGGCCCTGGCCATTACCGCCAGCGGTATCAGTTGGTAATAGTGAGGCAAAGGTTTGCACAGAAATTTATGTACCGGTTTTTTTCTGCTCAATCCACGAGCGAGTTTCGCCTAGTTGACTCCATCCGTGCATTTCTTTCCCAGCAAACACAAATGGATGAAATGTATATTGCAGACAGCGAATCATAATCCGCTAAATTGACACAAAGGAGCTCGAACTAAGCATTTATAAACCTCTGCATTGGGGGACAAGTGTTAGGCAAGAAGTGAAGGATCAGTTATCCATCAGCAACCATTCATCTCCCATAGAGCATCAATTACCACCCGCGTAACGATCCCCTCCAACTATCTCTGAACTGTTCATTGATTGATGGAACCTGACTTCTTGGAAAGCTTGCCGGGCGAGGCGTAAGGCTTTCGCATAAACTAGGTCAGTAGGTCCCTTCGCCGTGCAGGCTTGAAGGGGAAAAAAAACAGACCTCATCTTCAAACACGTCATCAAAACTCATTTCAAACTTCTCGTTGTATATCTCAGGATACCTTTCAAAGGGCAGCTTGGTCCGTCCGGTGGGGGAAAGTTTTTCGAGTATTGGCTTCTCTGCTTCGCCAACGGTAATAAGTTCTCTAGGGTCAAAAAAGTGGACAGTCAAGCCACCATTTTGATGACCTGGTCTGCTACTTGCGCTGCTGTAAGTGTGGCGCCCTCCATAGAGCTCGGAAAAGCTACTGCGGGACTCGAAATGCCCTCTTCTGCACTCGGCTCCCAAGAGCCCTTTTTCCTCTTCACGAGCAGTCAGATTGAGCCCTATGTTGCACTTGAATGCCGAATATAGAAGCAACATTCTGGACGAGCTAACATCAACTGATTGTATAAAACACCTCATTGTCCAGAAAGATCACTTACATGGACTGCATGGCCAATAGCCCATTCCAGGTGCAAACATACACATGGCGGCCAGGAGTGGGGCCCTGGCACAAACTCCACACAAGCGCAATTTGGAAAGCGAGTAGGATGTCAACTAAATATGCTAAGCGAAGAAAAATTCTAATATTTTTCAAGCCAGGTAAGAAAAGCAATCACAGAAAGAAAAAAAACTGAGGAACAAACAAGAGATAAGGAATACTTGCATCTGTGTCTCAGGACCTGCATTGGAACATAGAAAGGCGTAGAGGGTATAGAAAACAAGTTCGCAACACTACCCCCCGCCAATGTTAATTCCGATACCAAAACAAGGGTTGAGTGACAATGGCAGAGGAAGGTCAGGAGAGTGAGTGACAGTACTTACAAGAATGATCGGGAACTGGAAACGGTAATGGAAAAAAGATAGACAATAACACGTAGGCATATCTTTCTCAACCTCCAACAAAAGAAGAATGCCAGTGATCCATTGAAAGAACCTCGTGATACGCATCTTAGCCCCTTCATGCTTAACGAAGGCGCGAACAATCTTTTCTTCTTCATTGGAAGGAGCCTCCAAGTAAGACATAATGAGGGCAAGACTAGACAGTGGTTGTTCTAGAAGAAGCAGCAACGGCCAAGAGCTCAAAGACTGGAGTTGAGGATGGTTAAAGCTGAGGGAAACTACCGATGCACAACAGGTGTGTGAGGAACGGGAAAGAAGAAGAAAAGAGCCCCCTTTACAGGGATTCCGAGCTGCGAGGTTTAGAAATTCAGCTTACGACTCAGAGGCCCTTTCACGTAGGGTACTAGGATATTGGCCCGCTGCCTCACCACCTGTTGACCCGGAAATCGTATGGAAGCTGTCGTGACGTCTGAGAAATGGGTTTTGGGAGTCTTAAAATCCGGTATACCAAAATCCACACCAGCTCCTGTCTAAACTGGGGGAAAAGCTGAAGTGTCCCCCCCTTTTTCCTAGTGCCTAGATTCCCTACTGATTCACCGGCCACTGACATTGAATCTTCCGTCCGGCGGACATATTAATTAGGTTCCTAATAGGGATTGGCCCGCGAGATAGGTGGCCGGAATAGCAGAACGTACCGTTTTCATCATTCACATAGGATCCACCATTCTGCCTACGTCACGGCGCTCCAGGTATATCATCTGGACAATACCTACCTACTTTTCCGGTCTCTCAATACCATCGTTGGACAAACAAACAGCCTGTTTTGGAGGATCTGTGGGAAATTAATACGGTGTTGGGCAACTACTGTCGGAAGTATTACCTCAATGAAATGGAGAGTGCGAGTATGCCTGGCTCTCTTGTATCTTGTGAGGGAAATTTCGAGCGGTCATGTCAATGTATCTAGGACCCTCTATTACTATAAGTAAGACGGTAGTATGTATTGAGAGGCGTATCAAGCAACTCAAACGGTCTCTCTTTCTCATCCTACCTATACCTACAGACCCTGTATACGGACTTCACTATCCCTTTCCACGTAACCTTATCTTTGATCTACTTATTGTGGCAGACCTCCAACAACTATCGCTCTTAACCTTCGAGTGAGAGATGGTGACGTGAGAACCTACTCAAAAGCCACAACATTTAGCCTGCCATATTCTCACACTATCAATACTTAAAAATCTACATTCCCCTCAATTGAAAAATCAAGTTTTATTATGTGTACGCTGATAACTTACTATCAAAGAGTGAACAGGAGCAATAGCAACACGGCCATCCATATCCAGAGAAAAAAAAGCTAGCCCTTCACAAAGAACATTATGTATTGGTGCATCAAACGCAAAGGAACAACTAACTTTTCTGACCGCCCCACCCCTCGTTACCCCAGCCACTCACCCACCAGCTTCTGAAATACAACCCACGACATCGCACCTTACCAAAAATAAAAGTGAGAAAGTGAGAGAGAAAAAGCACTAGCCTCGTGCACACTTATTTATACACCTTTCCGCTAGAAGTATTCCACCATTTTTGCTCGGTGACGACCCCACTCCCAGATCCAGGAACAGGAACAGCCTTCCTCCCCTCTTTCATAAAGTTGTAAACTTCAGTGCGGTTATCATCGTCAATATCCCAGGTTTCCTCAATATGTGTCACCTTCTTAACTGTGCTGCCATCAGCTGCCGAAGAAATGTTGTCTGCCCAGGTGCTCTCTTGACTCTTAACCCTGCGTTCCCCTAGTGCGCCAAGTGGCCCATGAACACTACCACTGGTTCGGCTAGGGGCGTCGTGGAAAACCTCCCCACGTGTCTCGCCAAATGAGGTAGGGCCAGGCCGGAGAAATCCAGGACTCTGAAGGGCCTCGTCTGTGCGAAGATTATCGTCGAATTTTGTAACGCGAGTCTCCTCGACGATACGCTCATCAGTGTGCCCCCCAAGATGGCCTCCACTGCTCTTGTGGCCGTGTCGTCGCTCAGCTTCAAACTCAAAGTTGGCACGAGAATCAGCGGAAGTTCCAGTGCGGTGATTGCTATCAATGGAGCTGTGTTTTCCGTGATAATGGTCACGAGAATGGCCATTAAGGAGATCAGAACCGGGGAGTTTGTCGTCCCGCCATTGGATAGATTTCTGACGATGAAGAACAAGTTCACCGCCTTTTCCATGATGACCATGGCCATGTTCACCTCCATGGCTGTGACTGCGGTGATGGTGCTCATGGTCATGATGACTTCCGTGGCCGGTGACAGCTTGCTTCACAGCACTTCCGACAGTAGCCCCAATGGCAGTGCCTACGGCTACAGCATTGTTAACGACGTCGAGAATAGAGCCATGACGGCCGCGTAGGCCAGAGTCGGAATGGCGTCCACGATTTGATTCTCGAAAGCGGCGTGAGTCATGTGAATCAGCACGATCCTCATGGACAGTGGCCTTTTCGATGATGCGAGCATCGCTCAATCCACTACGACCCTCATGGTGAAAGTGTTTCTCACCTCGAAACCGTGAGTCAGCCAAGTCATCAATGCTTTGCCCCTCACGGAAAATAGCATTTTCGGAGCGGGTCCGGCTTTCAACGAAACCCCCGTGTCCAGCACTCCGGAAGGACTTTTCACGATGAATTCGGGAATCAGAGAGATCATCAAAGTTGTGGCTCTTGTGGGTTTTAGGCTTCCCCAAGTGCATGTGCGAGTCACGGGAATCGAGGGAATCATTTCGACCGGGATGGCGAGAGGATTTGCCAACGTGAACCAGGGCGCTGCTGTGACCGTGGTCACGACCACGGCCAGCTCCATGCTCATGTTCTTCACGGATAGTAGTCTTCTCGGTGATGATGCGGGAGGGTCCACCGCCACCGCGTATGTGCCCGTTACCCATACCGCTGTGGCTATGGCTGTGTTCTTCGTGGAAGCTAGTTTCTCCGGAATGAATACGAGCGTCAGTCAAGTGGTCGTGTCCAGCGTGGTGGGATGGTCTTCCAACATGGGCCAGGCCGTGTAGTCCGTGTCCATGTCCATGTTCGTGGCCACCATGGATGGCGGTCTTCTCGATATGGGTGTGCGAGTCAATCAACCCACCGCCGCGGCCATGCCCATGGCGGCGATCGCCAATTACTGTCATCTCCCCGGTATGGATACGATCGTCCCTCAACTCCCGAACATCAACATTTTCAACCAAGCCAGTACGGCTGTGGTCGGACATCCTAGCCTCGAGTATATCGTCCTCGAACTGATTTCGGGAACCAGCGAAATTAACAGCATGGGACCGGTGGCCACCAGGCCGGGAAAACTGGTTGTGGAAAGCAGCATCTGAAATAGCCCCAGTAGCCGTAGTGACATGACTCTGGTGACCGGTAGCCTTGCCGAATCGATTGTTGGCAGAGGCATCGGCCATAGACTCATTGACACCATCCCTCCATTCTGCCACTCTCTCCCTCTTGGTGTGCACAACAACCTCTCCACCATGGGCAGCATGCCCCTCGCGTTGGTCACGTCGTTCTTGCCTCTTGGTGTGTGAGGCAAAGTTACCACTATGGGCGACGTGCCCCTCATGCTGTTCACGTCGTTCATGCCTCTTGGTGTATACAGCAGCCTCTCCACCATGGGCAGCATGTCCTTCATGTCGGTCACGCCGTTCCTGCTTCTCGTGTCTGCTCCTTAGGTGGGTAGCGGTGGCTCCCGCCGCAAGTGCGGCACCAAGTTTCATTTTCCCACTGAGACGGTGACTGCTATCCGATGACTTGCGATGCTTCTGCTTTCCGACCAATGGTGTGTGCTCAACGATCTTCTCCTTGATATGTTCAACCTTTTCCCGGCCGCCCTCGACTGCACTGGAAACCTTTGACCTTCCTGCCTCGACGCCGTGTTCGACAACGTCTACGGCACTAACAGCCCCGTCCATGAGCTTCTTGCGCTTGTGTCCCGCATTGTCATAAGCGTCCTTGGCTAAAATCCGGGCAGTGGATCTGAACGAGTGATCATCTGTCCTATTATAGGCTCTCATTACGAAGTAATACAGCGAGAGAATTGTCCGATGCACAGATTCCTTGATGAGAATGGATATCCCTATCTCAATGTGTCAAAAAAAAAACAGGGCTCTAGCTCAGAAGGAGGGTTCGGTGTACCATTCGAAACAAACCCCCTCGTTACCTCGACCATGACTCCTTCATATAAAGCCGCTATCCCCTCACGTTTGAATATATCAACCAACACATGCACTACATTGTTAGCCCGCTTCACCTTCCTTCTAAGACCTTTTTTGATGGCTTTTCCAATATTCACCCCGGAAGTAGCAATATCCTTTTCCTCGCCTTGTATTTGCGTCCTCGATTTTGCCACAGCCAGCGGATAGGTAATTCCTGTAGCGATCGCTTTACTTACCGCCGCGAGTAAGAAGGTTTCTCCGCCCTTTAGTTTCTTCTGTTTTCCGCCCGCCACTCTCTTCAAGCCTTCGTAGAGCAAGTAGGTGATTGTTGGATTAAGTGTCAGCAGGAGGCCTGCAGAGTACCCAGACCAGAACCCTGTTATTCCCTTTTCTCTCATAACATCATGGAAGATATCGGTTATGGTGGGCGGCTTCGCTTGTGGGTACATGAGGGCATGAGTCTGCTTGCGAGTGACAATCGTGGAGAATGGGGCAGATATGAATTTAGCGGCCGAGCTGGCAGCAATGCCAATCAATATTTCCTCAACAACTGGCAGCTTGTGTGTGTGCCGAGAGTGCATACGCTTATTGCGGAGGTAGTGATCTGTCACACAGCAGTCAGTACTTTCTCAGCAAGAATTGAATCAGGGAAATCTCACGAATCATTATATGCATAAACGTGCTTCCTATGATACCCGCTGTCTCCTCTACAGCGCCGGTATAGAATCCGCTTATGCCCTCTCGTGCATAAATCTTTTCAATGGTTTCGAAAAAGCCGTCATAATACTCCTCACTGCTACTGCTTTCATAATGGTGCTCCCATACCACCTTAGTCTCCTCAACCCCATGCTCGACATATGGTGAAGTATAAGAAACGTGTTCTCCCGCCCCGCGGGAATGAGATCCACCTCCTTCACCTCTCCCACGCCGATCATCCGACCTCGAAGGTGAGTCACCCCGCGATCCCGTCCTTGTACGACTGTGCGAACGCTGTCGGTGCGAGCCCGACGATGACGATGACGATGACGAACCACGTCTCGCATTCCCCTTCTTTCGGTGGGAGCGTGAACGTCTTGACCGTCCACCATGCGCATAGTAAACCTGGCGCTGTGTTTGCATGCGCTTGACTATAACCTCCAAGGGGAAAACAGCTAGATTAGCAATTGAAGACCCTAGCGCGCCAGAGAAAGCAAGTGCAGCTGCAGGTATTGCATTCTCCCCACGATGGTGTGGCTCGTGATGGTGCCGGTGGTTATCACGATGATCATAGTGGTCATGGTGAGCATGATGTCGGTTGAGGCTATGGTGGTCGCGATCTGAAAGATGGCCAACCTGGTTGTGGGAAGACAGCGAGGACGAGTGCTCAATTGTGCGGACTACTTTCGGTTTTCTATAACTGATTGATTAGATATCACGAAAAATATGAAATGGTGCGCGATTGTTTACGTGACATGGTACACATCAAACACGTCCTGAGAAAACACAAAAATTAATATAAAGCCTATTTCCACTCCAGTAATACGGCAGCGTGACAGGGGGAGCCTACTAGTTCGTCATCATAGTAAACCATCTCGTCTCGTTAGAGAGTTTTCCAACTTCCCCAATTCCAACAATAAACAAATCCAGACGAGAGAGACCAAACAACCAGTCAGGCGCCTAAACACGTAGCAGTCGCGGATACGCAAAAGAGGACCACCAAGACAACAACGAACGAACGAGCAAACAATCGGACAATTGGAAAGAATAAAACTGTCGAAATAAGCCTTTTTTCTTCTTCTTCTTCCTTTTTCCCTTCTTCCCTCTCAGCCCCCTCTGCGGGGGATCAAGGATACTTTAAAACGAATTCAAATGAGAAAGTGGAAAAAAGGCATGAGAAGTTGATCGCTATAGGGAAGAAATAAAGGACAACGAGAGAACCGCAGAGTGTTTGCACACACGTCACAGTCTTCTACCGCAAGACGGCGACAGACATGAGGGAAAAGAAGGCTCAGGTCGAGTGGATGGAAATGAGGGAGCTATGCGCGCAGCTCCGAATCTGTGATCACCCGAAGTCTTGGCCTCTCGTCTGGTGTTCCAAAAGGGAAATGAGACCAAAAGTGTCCTGTACGAGTGCCTGTGTCTCCTCTAGATAGGAATAAAATTGATAATGTTGTGTTGAGAAGATCTGCAGCAGCGTCTTCCCCCAACTTCAACCTTGCTCTCAGGATTTCACGAACCGCGCGCTAGAGACAGCGAGGGGAATGAGCTAAAAAAGGTAAAGGAAAAAGGGTCGGTAGAGGTAACGGGAAGAGAAAGAAAAGGCAAAATCGAATAAGAAAAATACAGTGTTTACCTTTTTATCTAGTAGAGATCAAAAATGCTCGTAGACATTTTCAATAGCTAAAGTGTCATACAATCAGAGTGCCCCCCTCCATCCGCTTAGAGTATACAGCGAATCGGCAGCAGCTAACGGCCTTGGCCCCGTATTCCTCTAACAATATGCAAGTAAATACCTTCTAGCTCCGCAAATGATTGACAAACCAGCGAACATGTCGAAGCCAGGTGGCAGGAGCTGAAGCGTGCGTCAGGAAATCTACTCGCTATCAGGAAACACCATTGTTGAAACGAATATCAAAAGTTCGGTCACCAACAGATATCCCATATCATGCACAACTAGTCCTCAGCATCACGGCCAATGATTACACTAACCGGCTTCCATACCCCAACAAAAAAAGAGCGATCACGAACTTCTTTCCCCTCGGCATGCTTCTAGCGATAAACAGGATATTAAATGGGAAAAACTATCTTATCATTCGTCACAAGCTCTCGCTCGATGTGCTCAAAATTGCATATCCTGTGCCGTCTTTGCTTCACCCTCCACCAATAAACACGGTACTCTACAAAAACAAAATAAAGAGATACAACTCGTAGCTTATCCTGAGCATCCAATGCTTTATGTCCCCCAAACCCACGTAACGTAGAGCAGCCTAACTTCACAACTCCTTCTCGGAGCTCTCAGCATAATGCACGGCCCACACATAGGTTACCGGGAACTAAAAACTGAAGACTTGGTCTGACAGCTTGGACACGGGCTTTGCAGGCTCGTAACCCAAGGCCGCAGTAGCCTTCTTCATAGCACTGATCATAGGAGGAGGACCGCAGAGCAGAATCTTAATGTCAGCGGCAGGTGCAGGACATACTTCCTACTCATACATCAATTACACATCACCACCATCAGCTCAAGCTCACCAGTTCACGCCTCACCCAACAAATACAACAGATGCAGCAAGCAAACATTGGTAGCCAGACAAGCGGGATCAGAAAGGCTCACCTTGATCATATCTTCAGTCACGAACCCAACCCCTCCCTTCCAACCTTCAGGGGGATTATTCAACACATAGCGGATTCGAAAGTTGCTATGCGTTCTGGCCAGCTCATCAAGCTCATCTTTCAGCAAGATATCTTCCATATTCACATTAGCGAATATGAAATCAACTTCGGTCCTATCCTCCGGGTTTCTGATAATAGCCTTAATGATCTGAAGCATCGGAGCTAAACCAGTGCCCCCGGCAATCATCCCAAATGCGCGCACAAGGCCAGACCGATAAACAAATTGGCCCTTTGGGCCCTTGGTCTTAATGCTCTGTCCGATCTTGAGCGACGCAATATGTTTGGAGATGCTTCCGGCTGGGTAGGATTTGATCAACATACTGAAGGATCCACGGTCGGTCTCGTCAGAAGATATAGGTGTGTAGGACCGAACTACATCCGCACCATTAACCCTGGCGGAGAACTGAATGTGTTGACCGATCGGAAGACCAAGAACGTCTGTAGAGCGAGGGAGAGCGAATTTATAGCTATCAGTAGCCCCATTAGTAATCACAGAAGTCATAGGACCATAAAGTTGTTATGAGACTTACATCCCAGTGTTATGGGACAGCGCTGTAGCTTCTATAAGTTTGAAACCCTGCCACTTGTCTGCTCTCAACGCTTTCCTTGGGCTATCTTTAATCCAACCGTTAGTGGTGACCTTTATCAATAGCTCCAATGATACATTTGGTGTCTACTGGTACTTACGGCCCTTCAGAACCTGAAAGCCTCCTATGACTAATACCGCCAGCACTGCATAGGGAAAACACACGTAGTTCAACAAAGCTGTGCCAAACACCAAGACCCCAGCCGGAATATAGAGGTTTTGCAAGTGTTGGAAACTAAACAGCGAGTCTGCAGCAGCAGAAGTGGCGTTCGACATGATTCCGAGCGCTTTCCTCATGGAACAGAGAAGAGCAAGGGAAATAGCTAAGTGGAATCTGGTTGGGAAAACACAAAGTTAATATAGTATCGAAGGCAGAAGCTGTGGACGGGGCCAGGTTAATTTCTTAGGAAACGTACCATACCTCTCCCCTAAGGTCACACCATTTTTAAATACAGTGCCTTCCGATTGAGAAAAAAAGAGAGGCAGTTACATTTGGGCAAATATTGTGAAGCGACTATCATACTCGGAAAATATTGCTAGTATCATACCGGAAGTGGTGAGGACAGGGTTAGGTATATCTCGTTTCCAAAGGTCCAGGACTCCAAGTATAAATTAGTACCCGTAGCCAAGTCCGAAATACCCTTCTGGGAGGCCTTTGCCGATCCATTTACTCCGCTCTCCCCACCAAAGCCCAGTCCTCACACAAACAATTCCCAAACCACCAACCTCTTTACTCAATTCCCACTTGCCAGAACCATCTCACAGGGGTATTCCGGCCAATCAGCGAAAATGGCCAAATTGTCTCCGACAGCGATCAAAACGGCGGACAAAGTAGCTGAGGCTCAACACGATGGATATCAACTCACCGATAAGGATATTCAACAGCTAGCTTTGACTGACGAGGAGTACAAACTCCAGACTTGGGAGGATTTGAAGGCTATAATCGGTCCGTTTATCTTATGCTCTTTTTACTTGAGCTAGCCAGAGAAACTGACAGAAGCTTGCTGCCTCTCAGAGGAAAATAGGCTTGAAGATCTCAAACGTGTCCCTTCCGATTTGAAGCGTTATATCTCGTGGTCTCATAAAACCAGAAAGGAGTATGGAACTATTCAGGCCTTCGTATTGAAGGAGAGATTGGGATGGACAGATTTGGCAGCTGAGAGTCCAACTCCGTTTGCCTCCAAAGGTTTGTTCTAATCCCGATTCGCAAAGTCGAGAACTAGCGCAGCATGTGATGTCAGAACGGCTGAACAAAAGACTAACCTCAAACTAACACTTGCACTTATAGCTGATATCAAAATACTGGTTAACGATTGGCCATATGGCAATGCTCCCGGTATATGTAAGCTCCTACCTCACTGTTCCATGTTTGTCCCCACGCAATACCGTATCTCTATGAGCACAAGTACCAGGGGAGATATTTTTATACAAGGCAGGAGCAGTAAACAAAATAATACCTATCTTATACGAAAACATCTCTCTAGGTACTTATACTTATCAATTCCAATAA
This sequence comes from Tuber calosporum, assembly GCA_003316355.1. Lineage (NCBI taxonomy): Eukaryota > Fungi > Ascomycota > Pezizomycetes > Pezizales > Tuberaceae > Tuber > Tuber calosporum. The sequence continues at coordinate 2,704 of QFET01007075.1, read as the reverse complement.
GTATCCAGAAGCTTTAGCCCAAGCTGTGTCAAGGTTTCCGGGTACTTTTGGAATTGGCAAGCCACCAATGTCTCTGATAACTAATCGCCACTAATAGTGCATCTAGTGGTCTGGACAAAAGCTTCCATCCCAACAATTCAAGGACCCGATCCCGCAGCCGGTGATATCACATCCGAATCTCGCAACCTTATCAGAGACTTTGTTCAACACACCTTCATCCAACACCTAGGCGCTGAGAACGTGCTTTGGTTCAAGAACTGGGCAAGTATTCAGAGTGTCCGCAGCGTTGAACACATTCATGTTCTTGTCCGTGGGGCCAGTGATGAGTTTCTGGGGAGCGTTCTCAGTCTGGAGGCTAACGGGGAGGTGAAAAAGGGTATCGGTGAGTTGGTGCGGGAGAGAGAAGAGAGGGAAAACATTCAGAATGTCGAGTGATCTATCATGAGCCATGCGGGACGGTTAAAAGCGAAAACTGAGGGAATCATAGCGATACCAGGGCAGTTGGTTGGGTTGGGTGGATCTCTATTTTGTGGATGCTAAGGTCGTACTTCTGGTAAGTTAGACTAAGGGTGGGAGTTTGGTGTTGCTATGGATCACAGCTATGGGACAATTGAAGGAAGGTTGGGGAAGCGGGCATGTGAGCCCCCGGCACCTACAGAAGGCTAGGGAAGCGGGCTCAATGTCATCCTCGAATCTTAGATGCCAGTTGTGCGTGGGGTGACGGGAGGAGTCTTTGCTTTTCGGTTGGAAGGGTTTGCTCTTTTATCTCGTGGACTGCACGCTAAGTTAGATGAATATCATAGGGTAGATAGATAACCTGCAAACATAACCGGAGCCTTCGCCATTACTATATCTTACTCCACGACTCCACGGCTCATTATTGTTTATTATTTAGACTAGTAGTTGAGTGTGTTTAAAGTTAGATGTGAACGTGGGAGGATAAAGTTTAGTGTGGTTTCTGACTAAGGCATGTCTGGCCGTCTTGGCGTGGCAGTTAGGAAACACACGGTTTTGAGGGCCGAAAACCCCATACAAATACTTGACCAGAAATTCGACTGGAAAGGAGGCCGAGCTGAGGGGGGTAAAAAGTTCGGCGAGGGAAGGCGGTTGTCATGCGGCTACCAGATACAATGTTGATCTGTCTCCCTTACTGCCAGCCCTCACTCGCATATAAATAGGCTCTCCCCAATGCCAGTTCTTTCCTCTTCCTTTCCTTTTCCTCTCCTTCTCTTGTTCCTTCGCTTCCAACAACGACTTTCCGGCCAACACAACAATCTCCTTCATCACTAAGCACCGCCACCAACCCTTTAGAAACGAAATATCGCTTCTCCTTCAACCTTCATTAGCTTTCGCTTTTAACTCACAACATCTATCAATATGACCGGACGTAAGTTATCTCTGTCATTTGCTTTCCCTCTTTGCTATAGTGTCGCGGTCGGTTCTGTTGTGGTCGCTTTTTCCACCCACGACGCGTCCCCCAACACTAGCTCTCAATTAGCCTCACTTAACTTTCTGTCTATAGTCAGCAAAACAATTCATTAACATGCTATTCATATAGGTGGAAAGGGTGGAAAGGGTCTTGGAAAGGGAGGAGCAAAGCGTCATCGCAAGATTTTGCGTGACAATATTCAAGGTTAGTCTTTATTGAACTCCCACTATCCTCACCCTACTGACATACTATACTATAGGTATCACCAAGCCTGCTATCCGTCGTCTCGCACGTCGTGGCGGTGTGAAGCGTATCTCTGCCAGTACGTTCACTTCAGCGCTCCACTTATATTCCTTTCAATTCTGACATTCCAAATAGTGATCTACGAAGAGACCCGTGGTGTCCTCAAGACCTTCCTCGAAGGTGTCATCCGTGATGCAGTCACCTACACCGAGCACGCCAAACGCAAGACCGTCACCTCCCTCGACGTTGTCTATGCCCTCAAGCGCCAGGGCCGTACTCTCTACGGTTTCGGTGGTTAAACATCCTTCAATCTCATTATTTTTTTCCGGTGTCTGTTTTTTCTCGGGGCCTGCCAAAAAAGGATGATTGGAGGAAACTTTCAACGCAGATAATGTTCAGGCTTTTCTTGTTTAAGAAATCTTTTCCCTTGTTTCTTTTTCCCATCAAGGAGGGGAGGCTTAGTGTTTCGATTTGTATTAGCTAGTCCATGTGCTACGGTGATTGTTTTACGCTTGTCTGAATTCTGAATAATTGGGTTCTGCATACAATTTTTTTTTTTCTTTTTTTTTCCGCGCGCGCTACCATTCAAAAGTCCATGTCTATTCCCAAGACGACAGTGCGCAAAGAGCCATAGCCGAAGCCAGCGTAAACTGCGAATGTGGGACTCTCCAAATGCCCTGAAAGAAAAAAGGGAGCGTGCACGGTTGCGATATCTCTACCGAATAAGCCAGGCAGGCGCGGGTGTCCCTAGTATTTATCCTAAAGCGGCGCTGTTTCCGGAATCCCGCAGTATCGTGGACCGGTTGGCGATGTGTAGTCAATCGTATCAAGAAAGGGGCCAGCTCCACGGCAGGCTTCGATAGTTCTCGATGGCTCACATGATCATGTGTTGTCACTCGGGATGGTAGTTTTCTACGGAAAGTCTGGATCTGGGGAGCTGGCCTTGCGGTTGTTTGGTAGTGCTACTATACGGATATCTGCTTTGGTTCGTGAGCATGTCGTTCAAGGACGTCATAATCGTGGTGTAGGCCT
>QFET01007070.1:0-16856 GCA_003316355.1 Tuber calosporum | reverse complement strand
GCTATATGCACACTGGATGCAAACAATACACCAACAGGCCAGAGAAGCGTTGGAACAAATGCGGGAAAATATGAGCAAATATTATGACCGCAAGGCTAAGCAGTAACCAGACATCAAGGTCGGAGACCTGGTCATGTTAAATGCAAAGAACATTCGGACCAAACGACCCTCGAAGAAGCTTAGCCCAAAGCTGTATGGCCCGTTTAAGGTATTGGAAAAAAGTGGTGAACGTGCCTACAAACTAGAAATATCACCAAGATGGAAGATCCATCGGATATTTCATGTATCATTGTTGGAACCCTATCGAACATCAAATCGACCAGCAAGGGAACAATCTCCCCGCGAGCCAGAAGAAATCGATTCAGATTTTGAATGGGAAATCGAAAGAATTGTGAAGAGTGAAATAATCTCTTATACCCGGCGCATGGGAGGTCAGAACCGACCGATGCGTAAGCTACGGTACTTTGTGAAGTGGACTGGCTGTTCCGAAGATGAAAATACTTGGGAACCACCAGACCACTTAGAACATGGGCAGGAATTGGTGGAGGCGTTTCATAGGGAGAATCCGGATATGCCAAAGAGGGCAGATGTTTAATGACAAGGAAAAGGTTTTCCTAGCGTGGCCAAGTAAACGCGTTAGGTTTTTCACCCTACCAAGTTGAGTTCAAGAAGGGACTGATATATTTCGGAAAATTGTTAAAAGTTGGGGTTTTATGGTTAAAAATTGTTTATTTAATTTTTCTTTATTGTTATTTTTGGGATCCCTAAAGAGAGGGTAACCTTTGAAAAGGCGATTCAGGAGAAACCGCACAGAGGAGGGAGCTTGTGTTAGGCACAAACGACTCCCAAGAAGATTACATGACTTTTCAGAAGGAACTGCATGAATCTGAACCTCCACAGGCAATTACCCCCTTGCGGCCCCGGCGTTCGCCCTGGGAGTTGACACTGGCACCTTGTGCAGTTGCTTGTTTACTAAGAAACACGAGAAATTGGAACACATCTCGTAACCCCGTATACGTCGTCGCCGTCCATCCGACCGGATGCTGTCCGCAGTGTATATGAGAGGGCCTCTCTGGCTACGTCTGGGAAGTGGAACGAAGCAATTCCGTCAAGACCTCATGGAGTTACACCCAGATGAAGTCAAGAGAGCCCGGGTAGTCCTAGATAGGTATGAATGCGCGATTAAAGTAGGCTACTCCGATACACACCGAGAGTACGCTGACGCCCCCGTGATGCCTATAAGGTCAATGAACCTATCGGAACAAGTTGATAAGGAGAGGCAGTGAAGACGAGAAGGTGTTGGTCCGATCGTGAACACTAGTCATCCTGAGAGCCAGCTGCAGAGCAGGATAAGACGGCACGAAGCAGATTCGGCCAACAACCAAGCTGGCCCTTTGGAGTTCTAAGAAGTTATTGCTACGTTCCAAACTGGGCGGCCATATCTTGACAGCCAAAAGAAGGTTGACAACTCAGACTAAGGGGGTCCACACCCTCAGAGAAGTTGGGAGCTCTGATCATACCATTAGCTGTGTGGGGGAAGAGAAAGTTTCAGGGTCAAAGCGGGTTCGCTCTTGGATTAAGAGACGAAGGTTTGGAAGAAAATACCTGTTTATATGTAAACCTGTGGTAGTCCGCGAACACTCAGATGCGGGATAAAAATATCGAAGTGCCTCCCAAGCTTTAGCCATCATTAAGCAACGGAGAAGAGATCTTATCAATATCATACGTTATTACTCAAAAATCTTTACCTACGAGCCTTCTTAGACAATCTCCGTCTACGAAGAAAGATTTAAGCCTAGTTCGATTCGCTCGCCCCCAGAATCAACTACCCTTAACAGCTACATGGTGATTAGCAAGGTGAACGCCAGTACTGGAGATGTATTATTAACTGTAAAGATTTACCCCATATGACACACTTCTCAAATAGTGCCTTTGGTGTCAGGTAGAAAGTTCATGGAGCCTAACAGGTATAGGACTTGTAGCAGTTCTAGGTTATTTAAGGACTTGTCGAAGGTCTCATTTTGACCAGTTGCCTCTTTGGTCGTCACTTTTCTTCCAACTTTATATAGATCCTGCCACGGCTAAGCGCTGGGAGAACCACATCCACCTTTGTTTAGGCACTACCTTTACTTTACTTGTTTCATCATGCTTTCTGGTATATTATAGTATATAAATAGTTGATATTGAAAGTATACTATTTGTATTTTATCACAGTGTAGAAGTAGTACAGTATCTTTTCTGTTGATATTATTATTTATTTACATTTTTTATGACTCTAATGATATTGAGGAATTTTATTGTCTATTGATAATATCATGATTCTGAAATTGATGAGTTGAGGTTGAATTTTACGGTGAACCTATATGTTCTAAATAAGTTACTACTTTACACCATTTGATATTGCCCCTATTATTATAAGATACAGTCAATTCAACCCCTTAATACATATTCCTTCTATTTGAGTTTTTACGGTATTTCATTACCAGTTCATGATACTTGTAAATATATCCTGAATATTTAAGGCTTTGGAACTAGAGAGCTTGTAGTTGGTGATTGAGTGTATTGGAAGGATGAAATGGGTTATAGGGTCTCTAAAGCTGAGAATACAGAGCTTCTACCTGCAGATACCAGTAATTGTACTGTTGAATTTATTTTATTAGATGAATAATTGCCCTGGCCCTTAGTGAGTGTTCACATCTACACGTTTGTTCTTTTTTTTTTTTTCTTTTTTTTCTTCCTCTTTGTTTATCCAGTATTCCCTAAACCTCTGAGACATTCAGGCCCATTTGAAATGTTGAACACTAGCTTTGTAAGGAAATGCTCAATATCATATGATATCAAATTCAACTCCACACAAGAAGCTATGCGGAAGACTAAGAGAGAAAAATAAAAATACAATGTTACTAATGCGGTATATCAAAAAGACAAAAAACCATTCCCGGCATTAAGCATAATTACACTCACGGCAGCCTGTATTGATTGAACGTACTTGCTGCCCAAGCAGCCCTCTGAAAGAATCCTCCAATCGCAACCAACGACAAAAAAGGAGAAGTATTCGTGTTGGGTGTTGTTTGAGGAAATAGGTTGAAGGAGGAGTCAAGGTAATAGGTGTAGGGGGTGCTAGGGAGTTGTGTGGTGTAGGAGGGTGGGTACCATGAATATGCCGGATATATGAAATGATAGGTTCTCGGAAGACTGCCCCAGAAGTGAGGGCGGTGAGAGAAGAAGTAGCAATGGGGTCTGCTGAGTTGCTTTCTCTCTCACTCAGGGTGATACCGGCTTGTATAAATTGGTATGCAACTTCAGAGCGGAACCGAAAGAATTCACTCTGTAACCTCTAGTATCCTGTACTGTAGAGAGTTTTATGAATTCGATAAGCATTGACCAATGGTGTATCTAGTAGCCAATAGAATAAGGGAAACCAATTGCGACGGCATCATTGTTGAGTAATGTAGTATGACCTCAACTGATTAGCGATATCCACACTACATATATGGTAGTTCTAGTCATCAATAAACTCTGGAATCGGTAGCGTCTTACGTGATTTGTCCTGGAAAAAATAGCGATCTACTGTAGCATTCATATTAGTTTGCTTAGGCTGACGCTGAAGGTTTTCCAGCTTTTTCATAATATAATGATAGCTGCTCATAAATAAAACTAAACCATTCTCTTGCCATACAAGACACCAGACATTTCCCACAACCTCCCTACTCATATGTCCCAATCGTAGAATCTTTCTAGCCTCTTTCTTCTCAAATTTTAAAGTACTAGAGAAGCCAGCAGAATTAACATGAGTAGTACCAGCAGCTCCAACCCCTAATTCTAATAACTTTTCAAACTAGGAATATTTGTAAAGTAATTATCAAGAAGGAGGTTCCACTGGTGCTGAGAAGGAAGAAGCTGTGCTAACTGTAAAACTCCTCTTGAAGTTGGACTTAGATTGGGAGTGGTGGGCTGAGCGGAAAGCTCAGCCATGCCTTCAGTAGAGGAATAGCAAAGAAAGCCATTGGTGTAGCCATGGTTACACAAGGCAAAGATTTTGTAGTGTTCATTGTTGGGCATGTTTCGTATCTTTAGTGTATACCTACTTCGTCCACAAAACCGTATTATCATCTCATCAATAGCAACTTTGGTATCAGGAAGGTTGTATTGGCGAAAGCACTGACAAAGCAATGATTCCAAAGGCTCTAACTTCTGATACCAATGCGTCAGATGTATTTGAATTACCGGATCTGATACAAGAAAGTATTTTTTAAGCTGTTCGAATCGGTTGATTGACATACAGTTTCACGGAATTCGTATGGATATTTGACTGCTAGTATCCAATATCTCAGTAGCGGTCCCTTGGAAATCTTCCTCCATCCATTCCTCCCTCTCTTTGACTAATATAAGCCTGACCTTGGCTCCTTATACAGACCCATTTTTATAGTTAAACCAACAAATATCTCAAGTCCAAATGCTGTTTTCTATTTCAATTGACGCAATCTTGGTGGAGTTGAACTTGAATTTGGCTTCTTAATCTTCGCATACAAATGGGTATTTACAGGTAACAGCTCAAATATAGTATTGGCCCAGAAAAGCAAAAACAAATAAAACGGACAGGACTGAGCCCCTTCTGGAAGTATCAATATGTTAATGGTAGTTGATTCTAAGGACAAGGGAATCTGACTAGGCTTAAATCTTTCTTCGTAAACAGAGATTGTCTAGGAAGGCTCGTAGGTAAAGATTTGGAGTAAAACTTATAATATTGATAAGATCTCTTCTCCGTTGCTTGATACTCTATCTAAGACCAGAGACTGCCCAGGTATTTATACCCTGCGACCTTGATCCACACCTTTACAACTTCTAAGATCTTTCTACTATAGTTCACAGGGGCGAACCCCGTTTTACCCTGAGAACTCTAGTCTCACACCTTTGGTCTTCGGTCAGCTGGCCCATTTCAGCGGAAATATAGCATCCTATGTTTTAATGGAAGTCTGCCAATCTGTCGACCCTTATCCATATATGAGGTAATCAATTTTCATGTCGCTATGCATCAGTGACCTGAGTCTTCCAATAGGCTCATAGGATAATATCGCTCATAACTCTTAATCCGACTGACCGATTTCTTCTGTTCGACCTGCTATTTCAGGACAGAGTCCTACTCTTAGAGGTCGCGCAATATTCCCTCTGTTGCAGTGTTGTTATTATCTTGCAGGAAGGTTTGCAGATGCAAAGTTGATTAGTAGAAAATATCTCATTCAACCAGAAACCCTGCTGGACTGTGGAGTTGAACACATGACCTCAAGTTGGACTACGTGACCTTATACCCTTAGATCATGACAGTGGCGATGTATATAGTATTACTAGAGGGGCGCTAATTTTCCGTTTTTTAGTGAGGGGACACATTTTGCCAAAGGCAGCGCAGGTGATATGCAGGCCCAACAAGGGGGTATGAGGGGTATGAGTAGTATCTCAGCCCAATTTTCGTCTGAATTTAGTGCTGGATTCCAGTACTTTGTACCTATTTGCCTGACATGAGCTCCCTCTTCCGAGTGGTCGACTCGAATCGCCATTTTCCAAAGGTTACCCTCCCTTATCATAATAATCAAAACAAACATAAAAACTAAAACATTAATACATGTCTAATTTTTTGAACTCGACATGGTAGGGTAAAAAACCTAACACGTTTGCTTGGCCACGCTAGGAAAACCTTTTCCTTGTCATTCAACATCTTCCCGCTCTGGCATATCTCGATTCTTCCTATAAAATGCCTCCACCAATTCCTGTGCATATTCCAAATGCTTTGGTGGATCCCAGGTGTTTTCTTCCTCTGAACACCTTGTGCACTTCACAAAGTAGTGTAACTCTTGTATTTGCCAGTTAAGTCCTCCCATCCGCTGGGTTTAAGATATTATTTCACTCTTTACGATTCTTTTGATCTCCAATTCAAGAGCTGAATCAATTTCCTCTGGCTTGGGGGAGGTTGTTCCCTCGCTGGTCGGTTGAATGTCTGATAGTGTTCAAACAAGGAGACATAAAATATTGGATAGATATTCCATCACGGCTATATTTCTAGTTTGTAGGCGTGTTCTTCCCTCTTTTCCAATACCTTAAACAGGCCGTAGAGTTTTGGATTAAACTTCTTCGAAGGTCGTTTAGTACAGATGTTTTTTGAATTTAGCATGACCTGGTCCTCGATTATGATGTCAGGTTGCTGCTTCGCCTTACAGTCATAATATTTGCTCATATTTTCCCAAGTTTGTTCTAATGCTTGTCTAGCCTTTAGATGTATTGTTTGCATCAAGTGCACATATAACTGGGCGCCTGGATGTTGGGCTTGGCATTCCTTCATCCATTCTGTTTGTAGATGGAACCCATAGTTGGCATAAAATCGTGACATGCCATAAGTGTTTGTTACTAAGTTATTGTAAGTGTGCTCAGCCAGTGGTAACAACTGGTACCAATCTGTGTGATCATAATGGACAATGTTCCTGAGGTATCCTTCCAGTACTTGGTTGTCCACTCCGTTTGTCAATCAGTTTGCAGGTGGTACGCAGTTGACATCTTTCGTTTTATCCCAAGCTTTTGCATTGAGATTCCCAGAATTACCCAGAAAACTTTGCATCCATGTCAGAGATGATTTCGGCTGGAAGTCCATGTAGCTTCCAGACTTCCCTCAAGAATACGTTTGCAACATCCTTAGCGGGTGCATTATTTTCCAGACCTATGAAGTAAGGCATCTTTGAAAACCGCTCCAAGAGTACCATAATTTGTGTTCTTCTATGTGACTCTGGTAGTTGTGTGGTGAAGTTGGTCGATATGGATGACCAAGCAGTAAACAGAACCTCTAGGGGCTGCAGCATATCGAACCGCGCATGTCGTGGGAATATCTTATGTTGACTTTCATCACATGACCATACGTAGTCATTGATCCACGCTGGTATTCCTTTCCAGTAAACATCCCTGGTCACTATTTCCAGAGTCTTTTCCTCTCCAAAGTGTCGGGCTACCTTAAAGTCGTAGCAACCTTTGGCTATAGTTGTCAGCAGCTGTTTGTTTTCTGGAATGTATAGGTAATTCTAATAGTAGATGAGTCCGTCCGCTGCTGCCTAGTGACTTGGTAGTGGTTTGCCCTCGTTTGTTAATGTTTCTAATTCCTGCTTGCATTCCTGCTAGTCTTGATCGTTCTGGCCTGCCTCTTCAATGGTACTTAATAATGTCTGGTCATATTTCCTAATATCGACCTTGGACATTATTGCATTAGACATTAGGAGTATCCCTTTGTCTTGTCTCGCTTGATGGTCTATTTCATCATGAAACTCATTTTCAGTGTGGTCCACTTGTAAGTATGTGACTACTACCTGGGTCTTTGTTGCAGTTGATCGTCTTGGTGATACATCTGTACTTCTGAATCCACCTTTGCCTCTTGCAGTGTCTGCAAGTCCGTTTTCTTCCTTCGCCACAGATGTGTGTATGTTCTCAATGATCATTTGTGCCATTCAGTCCCCTTTGCGGACCTGGCAATCTTGATTTCCATGGTTATTATGATAACCTTGACTTCCCCAGTATATTCAGCGTCGATTACTCCACCACCAATGCTTATCACGTATTTGGCTGATATTCCACATCACAGTGCTAAGCGGCCATATCTTCCTGCTGGTAATCCAATGGCAATTCCTGTCTCTACCAGCAGTTGTCCCTTGGCTGGGATTATGAAATTCTATCGTGCATACTGGTCATGGCCAGCAGCCAGGTGGGAGCCTTTGGTAGCCATTCATGCCTTTAGGGATAGGAATTATTTCCGCATGGAGCCTGTGGTTTCTGTGCCAATTAAATTTTCTTCCCTGTCTTATTCATTTAACTGCACCAGGGTGATTTGGGAGTGTGAAGGCTTGAATATTGACTGTTTGCTATGTGCAGCTCCCTCCTCTTGATGGTACTCCAGCCGTTGGCTTAATGAATCAGGCTTTCTGCCTCGTTTTCCTGGTTGATAGACAATTTTGAAAATGTAGTTTGCCAGTTGTTGAGCCCATCGTTCCTGTTGCAGATTCCATACCTTAGTAATAAGGAAATTCTGTAGATTCTGATGATCAGTGTAAACAGTTACTGGTTTTTCTGTCCACACTAGGTACTGTTTCCACTCTATGAATGCTTCGAGAATGGCTAATAGTTCCTTATCATGGTTCTCATAATTTCCCTCTGCTGGGCTCAGCTTTTGTGAGTGGAAAGCCATCAGATGTATGATAGCTTTTTTTCCTTAAACTGTTAGAGGACGCATCTTAGAGCAAAATCGCTAGTATTGGTATCCCCTATAGTTTTATCTGACAGGGTAGAAATGACAGAGTATTGTTACGGAGATGAATCTTTGTTTAAGTTTTTCAAATGCCGCATCTTGTTCTGGCCCCTAGCTAAAATATCTGGGGTCGCACTACAACGTTTGAGTAATTGGTTTGCAGATTTTGGAGAAATCCTTAATGAAATATCAGTAAGAATTGGCAAATCCAAAGAATATTTACACCTCCTTCACAGACCTTGGTCCCTTCCAAATTTTAATGCTTTCAACCTTTCTTTCACTCATGGTGACTCCATCGATTGCCACAATATAACCCAAAAACTCAACTGTCTTTACGGGAAAAACTGACTTGGTAGTTGATACCGCTAGATCATATTCTTCCAAGTAAGAAAGAACCTTCTTGACCAAGTCAGAGTGTTCCTTTTCCGTTTTGGAGTAAATCAGGATGTCGTTCAGGTATACCACCATCCCATGGTCTAAAACCTCTGCTAGAATTTGTATTTATCATGGGTTTAAAGGTAGCCGGTACATTCACAAGCGTGAATGGAATTACTTTGTATTCAAAATAGCCATATCGGGTCCAGAATGCTGTTTTCAACTAGTCTGCTTCTTTTAATCTCTGGAGGTCATAGCTATCCTTTAATTCGAATTTAGTGAATATTTGGGCCCCAGCTACCCGGTCCAGTAGTTCGCTCATGAGTGGTAATGGGTACTTGTTCGCCACTGTAAGTTTATTTAACTGTCAGTAAGCCACACAGAGCCACATTGACCTGTCCGGCTTAGGAACAAATAAAAAAGGTCCCCTTGCAGGAGATTTGCTTTCCACGATTTTCGCATGATCCTGCATCTTCTTTAGGTATTTGCTTAACAAATCTAGCTAGTTGGCAGACATTGGATATATTGGCCCCTATGAAGGTACTGCGCAGGATATTAGGTCAATTGCATGGTCAAAGATCCTTCTTTCCACTAATTTTTCTGCTGTTTCTGGTGCAAAAACCCTTTTGAATTCATGGTATTTCTGAGGTATTTGTATGAACTTAGTCGTATCTGGTAGTGTAAGGGATACTCCCTCGATTATTACGATATAACGGGCCTCTGGACATTAGCCACAGTTTCGTCCCATTCAAATATCAGGTCTATGCCTTCATCATTAATATGATTCTGACAATTTTCATCTTTAAATATTCATTTTTGCGCATCCTTGATGTGCCTTATGGGATGTTCTATATGCCACCAGCCAAAAGCGATGATAAGGTCATATTTGCCTGCGTTAGCAATTTCGCATGATATGTGAGATCGGTGGGCATTGCTCACTATTTCTAGCAGGATAGGATATGTATAGTGTTTTCCCTCATTTAATGATATGGTTCCTTCAAAGGTATAAATGCACAAGCTATATGTGTGTGTGTAGTATGGTATGCGATATTTGTTCATCAGTTCTTGGTTAATTAGGAATATGTTAGATCCAGAGTCTAATAGCACGCGAATACAGATCTGTTCTCCAGTTGCTTCAATGGTAGCCGTACCTTCTGGGTATGAATAATAAGGTGGGGCTGGCTGTTCAGTTTTGTTTCTTTTGTTATGGATACTTGGAGCCTGTGCTGGTCTCTTATATGACATGTTTGTTGCTGAGTGTCACAAATCGTGACTTAGCAATATGGAATATTTCACATGACTCACGATTTGTGAGATCATTTATGATTATGATATTTGATTTGATTTATGTTTATGGTTCATGCCTCACGATTGTGAGGTCATATGATGTTATGACTTTCGCACCTGACTACAAGTATGAGTCAGGGGTTTCATGCATGTGACGCGATTAGCGCACATGACCTTTTATGGAAATTGGATACTATGGAGATTGTATACTATGACTCGGATTGTGAGTCATAGGATGTTTTTTATACTATGACTCACATGGCAGTCATAGTAAGGAGGTGAGTCATAGTAAAGTCACCAGGGTTAGGGTTGTGGAAAGAGCACCTATATAAGGAAGGTCACGGACACAGATAGCTAGCTCTTCACACAACCACCTAAGTTACTTCCTATGTTATACTTTTACTATTAACCAATACTTTACTCTTATTACAACCATCCGTTTATATCACCGACCGAAAGGTGATTCAAGAAACGTATCGCTAAGAAGCAGTCGCACGGGTTAGGAGTGAAAGGACTCTGCGTTCCCTATGCGACATAAGGCTACGATACGTGAAGAGAATTAAGACGAGCAGTACATATCGTTACCGGTTGCAGTTGAAGAAGATAGTGTGCCTTGTCCGGCAGACTAAGGATAGGTTTGTAACATTTGGTTGCGTCTTTTGCGACACTTAACGAATACAAAACGGATTCACCTACAGATACAGAAGTACCAGACTTCAACGATCCACAGACTTTCTCAGGACTACAAGCAGAACTTGGGCAAGCCTTAAGCGATATATCGCGAGAAGGATTCCCAAGACCTCCAAGCCCAGTCACCCCGGAAGCAAGATCCAGACCAGGGTCAGTAAGCTCAGGAGCATCCCCATTACACAGAATGTCGAGGGTAGCAGGACCAACGGATACGATAACTCTCACCAGAGAACAACTCCAAGAGTTGATCAGAACGGTTCAGGAAAATCGACAGGAACAGACGGTGCGGAGACCAAAAATCAAAACCCCGGATACGTTTATAGGAGACCGTACCAAATTGCGAGCATGGCTAGTCCAACTTGCAATGTACTATACAGTACTAGGATGGGGACAAAATGAAGACGGATTAAAAATGGACTTCGCCAAATCCCTACAGAGGGAATCAGCAGGCAAATGGATTACTCCATATGTGGAAGGAAAGACCCCAGCCACATAGAATAACTGGGTAGAATTTCAAGCCACTCTACGCATCCAATTCGGCGACGTGGATGACAGGGAAACGGCAACAAACAAAATCGAGAAAATCAAGCAAGGGAGCCGGAATGTGACTGACTTCTGGAACGAGTTACGACTGTTGGCAACAGAGGCAGAATACGATAAAGCAACCTTGGGAAGGGCCTTCCTAAGAGGCTTATACGAAGAAATCCAGAATGCATGGGCCATGAGTGCTCAAGACTTTACGACGACTGAGGAAATGGCGGTATGGGCCATTAATCAGGAAAACCGCCTGGACGTTATCAAACATGTACAAGGAAGGTCAAAGACTAAAACATACGACAACTCCAAAAACTACGACGGAACCTTCAAGACCCAATGAATATAGGAGTCCCGGGGAGATCCAATGGACCTAGATGCGACTAGGCGAAGACAAGCTCTTAACATATCAAAGACCGAATATTGGAGAAGAAGAAACAATAATCTGTGTATGGCATGTGCGAAGCCAGGACACATGATGAGAAACTGCACCAACCCAAAAGACAAAAAAGAATACCCGGCGAGTACAGTCAGAAGGGTTCAGAACCCATGATGGAATCAAAGAACAGCAATCCGTGAAATGGATCTGGAAACTGAAAAGAATGAAGAGGAAAAAGACGACGGTCCCCAGTAAGCGATGCTCTGAGGGACAAGGGGAAAGAGAATCCTATCGAGATACGAAACTTCTACGCGGCACTAAACAACACGGAATCACTGTAACACGAAAACGACCATGTCATGGTAAGAATGTGACTCCATGGCAGAGACAAGATTATCAGGATAAACTGAATGATTGACTCAGGGGCGACTGAGGACTTTATTGATAAGGAGGTATGCGAAAAGTACGGCATGCCTATGGCGAAAGCCAGACAACAACAAGAGATTTACCTTGCGGACGGCAAACTCAGCGCGATGGGTCCAAATACTCATACGACGACAGTACCTATGGACATCGGTAGCTATAAGGAAATGATTACCTTCCAAGTGGCAAATTTACAAAACTATGAAGCAGTTCTTGGAATCCCATGGTTGAGAGAACATAGCCCCTCAATTGGTTGGGGAAAGGGGACCATCACGTTTGATAGTGAGAGATGCACGACCTGGTGTTTATAAGAGTCACCAAGGGTCTTTACAGTCCCTGAAGCGGAAGCCCAGGAGGAGAACTTAGATATGAAGTTCTCAACGGTTCAGGCAAAAACGGATAAACAGATCCTAGTCAAAAGATTGACTAAAGAGGCAACGTTGCCTACCAGAGGCTCATTGAGGGCGGCAGGACACGACCTGTACGCTAGCGAAAGAGCAACGATACGAGTCAAAGGGCAAGAAGTCATCCGAACCGGAATAGCTATCTGAAAACCACAGGGCACTTATGGGCGCATTGCACCACGAAGCGGGTTAGCAGTCAAGAACAGGCTCTCAACCAACGCGGGTGTAATAGATGCGGATTATACAGGTTAACTGAAGGTAGTAATGGTGAACCTCGGGGACGAAGACTACACAGTCAACTCCGGTGACAGGATAGTACAATTGATATGTGAAAGATACCTGGACGGGGAATGCAAGGAAGTCGAAGTACTTGCAAAGACTGATCGAGAAGACAGAGGATTCAGAAGTACGGACCACCAAAGAGACCGGGACAGAAACGAATCAGAAGGTACCCGGGAAGAAACAAAATAGGACCGGAAACGAATAGAGATCTGCGAGATCTCGGCCCAAGCCTTTGGGAAGTACTACAGAAGAGGAGAGATCACAGGCATTCTAAAGTGGAATCAGGAGGACAGCCAATGCGATTTGAAGGCAATGAATATCAGTACCGAGCTGGCTATTAAGGCCAAAAAGTATCAGGGGAAAGAACCCTTGGAACAGATGATACCAGAGGTATATCACCAATACCTGAATCTCTTCGAAGAGAAAGAAAAAACCACGTTACTGCCTTACACAAAAGGAGTGGACCACGAGATTAACCTAGGAAAGGGAAAGACAATCCCAGCAAAAAGATTGTATCCACTAGGAGTGGCGGAATTGGAAGAATTGAGAAGTTATTTGAAACAGAATCTGGAACGGGGATGGATACGAGACTCCTTCGCGGAAACAGGAGCACCCATCCTTTTCGTCAAAAAGAAGGACGGAAAATTACGACTATGCGTGGCTTACCGAGGACTTAATAAAGTCACGAAAAAAGATCAGTACCCACTGGCACTCATCGGCGAAGCCTTGGATAGGCTAAATAGCGCCTGATACTTTACGAAGCTTGATATTAAAGATGCATACCACAATGTGTGGATCAAGAAAGGAGTCGAATAGAAAACTAGATTCGCAACACGATACGGAACTTACGAATACTTGGTAATGCCATTCGGCTTGACCAACGTACCGTCAATATTCCAGAGATGGATCAATCAAACGTTATACCGATCCTTGGACATATGCTGCATAGTATATTTTGATGACATACTGGTGTACTCAGAAACAATGGAGCAGCACCAGAAAGACGTGGGAAAAATCCTGGAAGCGATTGGAAAATCCGGAATGAGAATCAAGCCAACTAAGTGCGAATTCCACAAGACAGAAGTGGAATACTTAGAATTTATTATTAACCAAGAAGGAGTCCGGATGGATCCTATCAAGATGGCAGCCATATGGGAATGGGCAATTACGAAGAACAAAACTGATATCCAAAGATTCATGGGATTCTGCAACTTTTACCGAAGATTCATTGAGGGGTTTAGCAGGACAGCAAAACCTCTATACAATCTGACAAAGAAAAATGCAAAATGGAAGTGGGGTACAGCAGAAAGCGAGGCGTTCGATACGATGAGACAAAAAATAATGTCTGCACCCGTACTCACCCATTACAATCCAGAAAGACCGATTATGATTGAAACAGATGCATCAAAGTATGTCTGTTCAGGAATTCTATCGCAACAGTGCGAAGACGAGAAATTGTAACCAGTGACATTCCGATCAAAGACAATGATGAATGCGGAATGCAACTACGATATTCACGACAAAGAACTCTTGGCCATAATACAGGCACTCTAGGAATGGAGAAGATATGTGTTGGGAGCCATCACAAGACAAGGATCCTCACTGACTATAAGAATCTGGTCCCTTTTACGACAACAAAAGATCTCAATGAATGACGGATCCGGTGGAGCCAGAAGTTAAGCCAATACAATATACGGATCGAATATTGGCCAGGAAAGGAAAGCGGCAAACCAGATGCATTGCCAAGAAGAAGTCAAGATGCACCAGAAGAAGATGACGACAGGATCAAACAGAAACAAAGGATCATATTACCACAAGAAAAATACTTGGAGGAAATAAGGATACAGGAAATGGATACGGTTAGCTTCCCCGGAGAAGAGATGAGAAATCTTAAGGAACAGGGCGGGAAGGACCCGCACATACAAGAGATAAGGAAAGCACTCGAACAAGGAACAAAAGAAATAAAGGATGTAGCCTTGGGGCTATGCCAATGGAAGGATGACTGCCTATGGTACTAGAACAAGATTTGGGTACCAGAAGAGGAGAAGATAAGGACAGAACTTATCAGAAATAATCAGGACATTTTACAAGCAGGATATGGAGGGACAGCAAAGACCACGGAACTCATCAGTCGCAGTTACTCCTGGCCCGGAATGCGGGAAACGATCAAGAAATATGTCAAGAACTGCGACATTTGTCAAAGAACGAAATCATCCCGACATGCTCCGTATGGTCAACTACAATCAAACGAAGCACCCAATAAGCTATGGAAGTCGATTTCAATGGATTTTATCACAGATTTACCAGAATCGGACGGGTATGACGCCATCTTGGTAGTCATCGACCGACTGACAAAAATGAGTCATTTTGTTGCATGCAGGAAAGATATCACAACAAAACAATTCGCGCAAACCTTTGCAAAAGAAATCTTTCGGTTACACGGACTACCGCAAGATATCATCACGATAGGGGGACACTTATCACCTAGGACCTATGGAAGGAAACTGCCCTGAGGTTAAGAATCGAAAGAAAACTGAGCACGGCGTACCATCCACAAACAGATGGACAGACTGAGAGAACCAATGCCATCCTGGAACAATACCTGAGAGAATAGGTCAATTATAAACAGGATAATTGGAACGAACTATTACCTTTTGTGGAGTTTGCATACAATAACGGACAACAAGAAACAATTAAGACAACACCCTTTTTTGCAAACTACGGACAACACCCGAAACATGACACAAGTGGTCATCTGATACCGGATCAGAAGATTCCGGCGAACGAAATGAACCAATGGCACAATACCATACGCGAGGAAATAGTAGCGGCACAACTTCGACAGAAAGAAAATTACGATCAATACGGAAAACCCGATCCGAATTTGAAATCAGGAGATATGGTATTGTTCCTACCAAGGAATGTAAGGACTACAAGGCCATGCAAGAAACTCAATTACAGAAAGATAGGGCCCTTCAAGATCTTGGCAAGAGTGGGGAACAGTGCATATAAGCTGGACTTTCCCCCATCAATGAGAATACACAACACCATCCACATCTCACTTCTCGAACCCTACCAAGACCAAAGATTTCCATCACAGATCCAGTCACCACCACCACCAATTGAAATCGAAGGAGAAACAGAATACGAAATTGAAGAAATAGTCGATTCACGACAATATTACGGAAAACTCCAATATCGAGTGAAGTGGACAGGATATTCTCCTGATCACGATAAATTTTGGTACCCAGTGGAAAACTTTGAACACGCAGAAAATGCAATCAAACACTTCCACGAACGATTACCAGATAAACCAAGGCTGGGAAGAAATCAAACAAGAAAGAAGGAACGACGGTTGGGGAGACCCAATGCGACAAGTCACTCCAACTAGCCCAGCTTATGGGACGGTAGAGGACCGGCTATGGGCATCAGAACACAACGCGATGAGCTCGACGGCATGCTATGACGAGCATTGCAACGTCCATAGTGAAGACAAGGAAGGGGCCAGTTACTGGCCAAAACAACCACATGCAGAAACGAGATGGGAGGAATGCTACCGAAATAATTGTCGAGCCCACCGGGATGCGAAGATCTGGGCAGGATACTACCCCAAGGTGTGGGGTAAAAGAGAAGAACTGAGCAGGAAGGATGCCCAGCGCACGGAAGCCAGGAGGGGACGGTTGGACAGGGGCGAGGAAACCCGAAACAACGATACCAAAAGCCAACACACGCAGGCAGATATCGAATGCCTCCAAAGAAATATTTTGGCTTTAGAAATCCAACTAGATGAGGCTCAAGGAACGATCAGACTCCAGGAGGAGACCCTCGAAGCACAACAAGCCACCATTGCGCACCAAAAACGAACTATCGAGGTGGCAGACCTGACATTGGAGATGGTCAGGAAACAGTTACGCACAACGGAACAAATTTTACGGAAGTTCCGTCGCGATGCGAGAAGATTTGGGAACCAAGTAATGAAACTTGGTGAATAGCTTGATGGGACTCAAGCTGATGGGAGAGAGGAGCTATTGTCACAAATCGTGACTTAGCAATATGGAATATTTCACATGACTCACGATTTGAGAGATCATTTATGATTATGATGTTTGATTTGGTTTATGTTTATGGTTTCATAACTCACGATTGTGTGGTCATATGATGTTATGACTTTCGCACCTGACTACAAGTATGAGTCAGGGGTTTCACG